>CABHPQ010174881.1:0-49032 GCA_902168405.1 Peromyscus aztecus | reverse complement strand
CTTCCCTCCCTCCCTCCTGCTGCTTGTGGATCCAGATGTAGAACTCTCGGCTGCCTCCCCAGCACCATGTCTGCCTACACACTGCCATGTTTCCTGCCATGGTGCTAATGGGCTAAACTTTTGAAACCGTAAGCCAGCCCCAGTTAAATGCTTTCTTTTATAAGAGTTGCTATGGTCATGGTGTCTCCTCACAGCAATAGAACTTTTATTAAGACAGAAAAGCATATGAAAACCTACTATTTCACAATATAACTGAAAATGTAAGGGAAAGGATGAGAGGAGAGTGAGGAATACTGGGGGTGTGGAGGATGAGGAGAAGGGGGAGGAAGGGTAGTAAGTGGGTTAACCTAAGCCTTATGGAAACCCAAGAATTAGAAAGCTAACTCCAAAATACAACTTTTAAAAAGAGTTCAAATAGAGGCATTCTGCATGGGTGGATAAGGCCATTCCCGGAAGCCATGGAGCAAGAAATAAAACCACACTGCCAGGTGTGGGATACCTCCCTACAAGTTATTTTGGTCAGAGAGGCCTCAGAATTCTCCAAAACAAGAGCTAGCACTGTTCGTTACCCACATAACAAGCCTGTAAGATCCTGGTGCTGAAGACACCACACACTGGCTATGGGCTATACAGAAACCAAGCTTGGGTGATAACATCCTGAAAATGACTTGCAATAAGCATAAGCTAGCGCAGTAACCTGCAGCTGCCGAGTGCCTGCAGAGTCCCTCGTGGAGCCCCCCTCCTCCCCCCAGACACTGCAGCTTGGCACCTCACCTGCAGGATGGACACTGTCTGGGAGAAGTGGTGCTGCTCCATGGTGGAGGTGGAGTACAGTGCGGCCAGGGGGTGGTCGAATTTCTGCAGGTAGCTGTTACTGAAGCCCCTGTGGTCCAGGTCGTGACACAGACATGCAATTAGCAGGCCTTTGCGCTTGAAGAGAGAACAGAATGTAGACATGTTTAAAAACATTTCAAGGAGACACCTGAAGACTCAAGGCTTACATTCACATCATAGTCATTTCTGCCATTGATATATCCAAAGTCATAGGAGTCCTTGAAATCACAAACTTTTTTGGAACCCCATTCTTTGTTGTTCTGCATGTGAACTTGACAAGCAAATGAGTTTTCCTCTTTAACTCTGGAGTAGGGGGAAGGGGTACCAGATGCACCAAAGCCTATGGACAAGCTCAGCCATGCATGCAGCAGGCAGCTTGGGTACTCCTAGTTCTAACAAGGCCACTGCTTTTCTCAGCCAATACACACAACGTGCAAACACAGGACATGTGAAAACAGCATACTGCACTGGAATAAGAAAAATGCTGTGGAGCCAAAGGGAGGCAAGCCTGGACTAAAGAGAGCAGTCTGGGCCAGATCCAGCAAGAGCTGGACACCAACAGAGACTTGTGAGAAGAAGGGAGGAGGCAAGATGGTGTTTGAGAAGATCACGGTAGAAGAGCACACCTGAGCAAGGTCAGGAGCAGGCTGGAGACCTAGGGCGGGGTACAGGGTCCTCACACGGACCTCATATTCCAAATGACAAGGAGCAGAATGAAGGGATTCCGGGACAGCAGTGTCTGCATCTAACTGGCAGTTTCAGAAAACTGTCTAGTGGTGTGTAAGGCATTCTCTAGGAGGGTTTGCAATAATCAAGGGAAGGCCAAGGAGGGTGAGAGCAGGACACTGACAGAAGTGTGAAAGGTGTGAGCAAAGTCTGAACGCGGTTTGCAGGCAGTCCAGTGGGCTGCCTTGACTGGCTGTGACAAGCCAGGTGAGCAAGGTCAAGTGTAATCCTTATTAAGGACACCAGCAGCAGGTGTGGGAAATCCTGCAGGTGGTGCAGGTGAGTAGACCATCAGGGTCCAGGTCAAGAGTGACATGAAACTCTTAAGTGATGGGCAAGTGGAAACTGGGTGGGCAGCTGCTTGAGTCTCAAACTGGACTTGCATGGAGAAAGGAAATGGTGGAATTCGCCAAAGCCCTATGAGAACAGAGGAAGGCGAAATTCTGAGCAATCATGAACTCCAACTCTAAGGAGCCTGAGGAAAGAGGTTCCCAAAGCAATTTGAGGGAGGAGTGGCCACTGTGGCCCCAGGAAAACTTTGACTGCAAAAGGAGTTAAGTGGAAAAAATGTTGAAAGTCTCCCCAACTAGAATACAAATTTCAAAAGAAGAAAAAATTATTCATATGAACAAAAAGCATATTTCATTTGAATTTTGGGGAGGAAGTTGATAATACATTGTTAAATTCTGCTACAACTAAAGATTATTTTGGAAAACAAATAAGCAAGAACCAAGAATAGAGTTTGCTCCTTTGCATGCCTGTGTGTGTGACTGTAGTATATATGCATGGGGTGGGGGGACACACATTTGTGTGTCAATGTGAAGGCTAGGGAAGGACATTGGATACCCTGCTCTATTACTTCTTGCTTTATTTCTTTGTGACAGGGTCTCTCAGTGAACTTGGAACTAGGCTGGTAGCCAGGAAACCCCAGCAATACCCATCTCTGTCTCCCACAGTGATGGGTTAAACGGCGCATGGCCATACTCACAGTTTGTGTGGGTACTGGGATCTAATTCAGGCCCTCAGGCTCCCACAGTCAACTCTCACCTAGTGAGCCACCTCTCCAGCCCCCCTTTTTACTGTGTTTGAGGTGGTACTTTTCTCTACTTCTGGAATCCACCTTCCATGATTTCTGTTTCAACTATGAATTTGGTCTGACAGGGTGGCAAGGGCACAGGGTGAATCTATTTTGAGTGTGACCTTGAAGAAAGCAAAAAATGTATTATGTTAGAGGTGGGGGTGCTGTCCTTAGAAAAGAGGCCTGGGTTTGTGGTGTCAGTGACACCACCAGGCTGGGAGCTCAAAGGGACGTGCTCAAAGTCTGGTTGACAGTGGGCTCAGCATCACTGGTGCTCGGGCGTTAATTCCCACCACTCAGCACTTGGCTGGTAGTGTGCTACGGTAGCTGAATGAATGAGGAGGTTCCAACCCTTCTGACTCTGGAATTGTGAAATCCTCCAGTACGGCATCGGCTCTGGGTATGTGGAGCCTGGGGAGCTAGCTGTGTACCACAAAGACTGTTCCCAAATGGCACTAGTGTCTTAACTAGTCTATACTAAGTATTCGATGTTCTCAAATCATCCAGATAGGTCTATGTTATCCAAGGCATATGGGCAACAAGAAAAACTCACTCTAGCTGGGTGGTAGTAGTGTATGCCTTTAATCCTAGCACTCGGGAGGAAGAGGTGGGTGGATCTGTAAATTCAAGGCCAGGCTAGTCTACAAATCCAGTTCCTTGACAGCCAGGACTACACAGAGAAACCCTGTTTCTCGAAAAACAAAAACATAAACAAAAAAGAAAGAAAGATGAAAAATTTATTCAGTTAAATACATGCAGGGCCTATCAGCTTTAATAAGGAAAAAAGGACACACACACACACACACACACACACACACACACACACACACACACATACACACACACCTCCCTGTGGGGTATTTGGGTACAGTTGAAATTTCTAGATCAACATTTCCAATAAAATGTGATTTATGTCTGGGTGCTGGCACTAAGTTCATGCCATAAAAGTACTCTGACCTAGGCATTGTATTGCTGAGGTTTTCTGTGAGGGGGATGTGCACACCCACCTCGAGGTCTGTAAAGAGGCCATAGTTGTTTTGAAGTATGGCATACATGCAGTGTGCCACCGTGACAGCATGTTTCCAGTTGTGGTAAGGAACCCGTCGATAGTTCTTCTTCACAGACATGATAAAACGACATAATTTTTCAAGTTCAAAGCTGTATGGAAAGGAGACTGTTAGGACTATGATGAGGCCAGCATAGCACCACACATTCCGGGAGAGTATCTCGCAGAGGTGTGCATGGTCGGCTCCCTCACACACCTGCAGGCTTCCTTACACACATCTGGGCTTCCTCACACGCCTGTAGGCTCCTTCACACACCTGTGGACACCCTCAGACACCTGTGGATTCCCTCGCATACCTGTAGGCTCCCTCACACACCTGTGGGTTCCCTCACATACCTCTGGGATCCTCATACACCTGTGGGTCCCCTCACATACCCATAGGCTCTCCCACACATCTGTGGATTACCTCACACACCCATAGACTCCTTCACATACATGGTCTTCTTTACACACCCAAGGATTCCCTCACGCACCAACAGACTCCCTCACATACCTATGGGCTTCCCCACACATCTGCAGATTCCCTTGTATACCTGTGGATTCCCTCACACACTTGTGGGTTCCTTCACACACCTGTGGGCTCCCCTACATACCCTTGGGCTCCCTCACACACCTCTGGGCTCCCTCATACTCTGGGCTGTGGGATGGCCTGTATGTCAAATGTGTTGCTCTGATTGGTCAATAAATAAAACACTGATTGGCCAGTAGCCGGGCAGGAAGTATAGGCAGGACTAACACAGAGGAGAATTGAGAGAACAGGAAGGCAGAGGGAGACACTACCAGCCGCCGCTGTGACAAGCAGCATGTGAAGATGCCGGTAAGCCACGAGTCACATGGCAAGGTATAGATTTATAGAAATGGATTAATTTAAGATGTAAGAACTAGATAGCTAGAAGCCTGAACCATTAGGCCAAACAGTTTAAATAATATAAGCATCTGTGTGTTTATTTTATAAGTCGGACTGCCTGGGCTTGGCAGGACCCGGAGAGAAAACTCTCCAGCTACACATGTGGGCTCCCACACACACCTCTGGGCTCCCTCACACACCTGTGGGTTCCCTCACACACCTCTGGGCTCCCTCATACACCTGTGGGCTCCCTCACACACCTGTGACTCCCTCACATACCTGTGGGCTTCCTCACACACACCTGTAGACTCCCTCACACACACCTGCAAACTCCCTCACACACCTGTGGGCTCCCTCACACACCTGCAGGCTCCCTCACACACCTGTGACTCCCTCCTGGCCAACCACAGCTCTGTAGTTGCTCCCTCTCCTTGTTCCTTCTGTAGCCAGAAAACAGGAAAAGACCCAAGACCAGCCCGGACAGCTCCACTCTGCCAATCAGCATACAGTCTACCCTCTTACCCTCTATGGGCTCCTTGTGCTTACAAGCACTTCCTGTGCTCCAGAGAGCTCAGCCAGCCACATACAGCATCCTCCTGGCCAAAGGCAACCTCAGCTAAGAACTTCCAGGAGGCATGCTCAGATCCACAAATGGCAAGCACATATTACAATACTCTCTGCACCTGGCTACACTTTCAGAATGAATCCAAGGCATTAAGGTACACTCATGATGCAGGTGGAAAATAGCCACACCCAAATCTATTCACACAGTACATGAAGGAGGGGGACACCAATACTTTTGTTCGCTCTGTCTCTGGATTATTATTATTTTTCTTAATTGAGACCCTACCCCTCTCAAAATATGTTTAAGGCAGATTAAAAGACTAAGAGTTCATAAAACTTGGAGTATGCACAGCTTGTGCGTCCCTCACTGAAAACTTTCACTGACCCTGAAGTAAAAGGTCTGTCCTCTTATGACTTCCAGCCAAACCCTCAATGGTCTACACAGCAACCGGAGCTACTGGTCCCGAGTTCTCTACTGATAAAGTAGAGAAGACACAGAGCTCAAGAAGATGGACCGTGTCATTCCAGAGAAGCCAAAAGACTCTTGCCTGGCTGAGGGCAAAGCATAAATATGTGGCAATTGAGCAGATACGGCCCTTGCATTTTCAGCCTCTGGGAGCAAGATACAAACCATCACACACCAAGTCACAGAACCACATTGGCCAGGACAGGTGGAGAGAGTAACAGCCTGTGGTCGCTGCCACATTCCCTGACAGACTTCTCCTTTGTGCCTAACCTAACAGATACAGATGGGACGCCACGTGGATGCTACAGGCATGCACAGGGTCCAACGGCACTACTCTAAGGGTGGGTCCCGCCTCTTCCACCGCACGGCCTAATTGACATTAAAGGTCATTTGGGATGTGTGACAGAGTGTAAGAAATGCCAGCATTACATTTTAGGTTACCCATTTCCAGGACAAAAAGCTAGACAGTTGTCTTGCTATGGCTACAGGCCAAGTGGCCAGGAAGTCGACAGTCCCTGGAGCATTTGGAAAAGCTGCATATTTGTCCAACAAGCTCAGCCGATTTTTATTGGAATGTTTATTAAAATGTTGTGTTTTACTGAAACTATACAAAGAACCTGGTTGGGTACAAGTGTGCAAAGGAGGTCACCCCCACCCCTATGTTCAAAGGGAATCACAAAGGCCACTCATACCAGGATGTCCCACAAGACTGATGGATCATGTAGACAAAGATCCCAGGCCACATGTTCTCAAAAGGACCGATGTCAAAGTGGAATCTGAAATGAGAGGAGTGGATCATTAGGTGCAATTAGGATGAGCATGGCTGGCATGAAAATTGATACACCCCTTATCTACCCCAGTCCTCAAAGGACATGAGTGGTCTGCCCCTGCCCCTGCCTTCCCTGCAATACCTGACTGAAGGTAAGGGTTCCTGCAGGACTCTACAGAGTCATCTGTTCAAACAGCAGACACAGGTGTCATCAGGGTCATCAACACTAACATACCTGGGTAATCCAAACTAACATACATATATATATATATATATATATATATATATATATATATATATACACACACACACAGAGCATACTGTCCAGGGTACACAGGTGTCATCAAGGTCATCAACACTAACATACACACACAGCACACTGTCCAGGGGACACGGGTGTCATCAAGGTAATCAACACTAACATATACACACAGCACACCGTCCAGGGGACACGGGTATCATCAAGGTAATCAAGGTAATCAATACTAACATATTATACACATAGCACACTATCCAGGGGACCTCATCAGAAACAGCCTTCTATCTAAGCTGAAACATGAATTGAATAACTGTAACTCCTGAAGTTACCACACCAATAACTGTGTTCTTGTTTACTAATGTAATTACTAACCCCCGGCCAGAATGAGTAGTGTGGCAAAGGGGTGTATTTCCAAATATAAGGCAAATGTCAGCGTGGGGACAGGGTGGCTGCCACAGGCATACAGTCGCCACAAGGCCCTGCCTCTCCAGACTTAAGTATGTTAGCCAAGCTCTGGCAAACGGGAGTACAAAGATGGAATCAATTATCACTAGATTCTTTCATTTAGCTTGGAAATTGAGATCTGGGTGTAACATTAAAAGTCGTTTGAAATATGTGATAGAGTAATAAAAATATGCCAGAATTTAGGTGACTGATTACAAATTTAGTTCCCTGACAAGGACTCACTAGACCCCCTGGCTGGCCTTGAGCTCGGAGTCCCTACTGCCTCGGCTCCCCAAGTGCTAGCGTGGCAGGCTTGGGCCACCACACGGGGCCTTCCGTTTTAGTCTGTTATTTACGGCAAGCAGAAGGAGCCACATGTGAAACCACATGGGGCGCCCCCACAGAAACTATGGTTCTGACTCTGCAGTCAGTTTTGCTTTAGTTCCTCCAGGGGAAAATGGCACGAGATGCTCACAGTTCGATCTCCCGGGAGATGCGCGCCGGCAGGTGGAAGCGCATCAGGCCTTGCCACTCCTCTGAGGTGCAGATGCTGTGGTAAGACAGCTTCTCCATGGTGACCCTGTAGATGCACTCCGAGTGGCGGATCCTGTGGTACATCTGCAAGGCAGGAGGAGCAGGAACAGGGGACCAGTTAGGACGATGTGGAGTTCAGACTTGGGATGAGAGCTATGGTTAACAATTGTGATAATGTGCCGTGAAAGACTGAAATTTTGAATATGTACCGTATGTGGCATAAAATTGTGAGTCAGTGGAATTAAGGATTGTGAGCATTTGATTGTCATGTGAGGTCTTAGGGAAAACTTGCCAAGCTTAGGATGGAACATCACTGGAATAAGTTCAAAGAGAAACAACACATGGCTCTTTTGGGTACGTGAACACAATGTATGACTCTTAGAGTTTGGGTCCATGTTTTAAGAACTGAAATGTCTGTGTACTCAACCAATAAAGTCTCAGTTGTGAAAGAGGAAAAAAAAAGAAATTTGAGAGACTCCCTGTTGCTCGCAGTCGAGACACACAGGAGCTGTGCACACAGACAACCTTGAGAAGATAGCACTCATCTGGGTTCTGTCTTCCTTAACAAGCATCCTCTTATCCCATGTCACCTCAGGGACAGAAATCACTGCCTGCCTTTTCTATAATGCCCTATACTATATTTCCACTTAAGTAACAAAAGAGTTAGAAATAAAATGTGTGTGTGTATTTTCAGTGAGTGAATGACTAAGATCTACGGCACTTCTATATCTGTTAAAACAAACACTTCGATAATTACATGTCACCTAGAACATCAAACTGGCTTCCTTGGGAGGATTTCCTTTCTTTCTCTGATTTAACTGTATTTTTTCCCTTTCCTAGTGAATTTGGGGTTTTCCAGCATTAGAGCAATGAGTCCAAATGTGTGACAGATTTGTGCAATGTCCAGTATTGTGCCCACGGAGTAGACACACGAAGAGGTTACAATGATGACACACAGTCAAGGGTTTAGCATATAGCTAGTGGTGGTGCCACTTGCCCAGCAGGTGCAGGGGCCTCATCTGGAGAGAGGGGTTGGGGAGGGGAACCTACTTGAAAATAAAGAGGTGCGGTTTATTGTCCTACTGAATTAGAAAGACCATGCATACTTGTATGCATGCAAATATAGTTTTGCAATTATGCACTAATATGTGAAATAAAAATTTAAAAAGCAATGGAGCTAGTAAAAAGACCAATGTTTACATGTGTGAATTAGTAACTATATAAGATTAATTGGGAGAGAAACTATAGGAGGGAAAAAATGCGCCCTTTATAAAAACTAATGTGTGTGATTAGTAGCTTCTCCCATAATTCACACTGTGTTGTGACATTGGTATAGTACAGCTTGCTTTCTACATGCAAGATTATGTTCGTCATCTATGTCATGATATGAATGACATATGCATTCTTGATATGCATCAAGAATCAAGACGTCTTTTAGATCATCATCGAAAACTATTTGTCATAGTTTTTAGCAATCTCTGCTAGACCACACAGCTTTGGAAAGTATGGATTGTGACACTCTATAGGGTCAAATAACTGAGTGTAGCTGTAACACACAATAGGCTGTTGTAACACACAACAACAACATAATTCATTATGAAGCAAAGGCACCACGAATCTGGGGTGTTTGTTAACGAGTTTGCCTGGGAGCCTCACATACCTTCACTACAGCCTTGGTTCTGGACAAAGTACATACTTTGCTCTGTGCATGATGGTGTACCTACCTGCTCTTATAGAAACATGGTTGTTTAATTATGGGAAGAAAAGACAATGTTTGAGGCATCGTTTCAGTGTGTAACTATCACATTAGCATACTTTGTGTTGGGTTGTGTGAAGACTGCTGTTTGAGTTGCTGACAAGTTTCATTTTTAAAAGAATTACTCAATTACTTTTGGCTTGTGGTTAGTGTAGCATTCTCAACCATTTCTGAGATGGTTCTGAATGCATTCCTATTCTTTTGTCTCATATAATCTACAGGAAGCAGTGTCCTCCCATGCCTAGGCTACCACTGAGAGTAGCATCTGTGTGAGGTCATAGACACCTGAACACAGCCAGACTTCCTCCCATCCAGCTCCCACTGAGACCTGTGTTAGATCATAGACACATGGCCCCAGCACCCTCTCCCCAGGCTCAGATTGGCCTCAGCAATACTGAGGCCACGTTCCCACAATTCTAGGTCCTTACCTATCCTTAGACTCCTACCATGAACTGAAAGAACTTGGACTGTCAAGGTACCTGTAAGAGACTGGTGACCCCAGGCCTTGCCCATCAAGTAACCTGTGAACTTTCTGCACATAAAACAGCTAGTCTAGCTAGGATCACCCAAGCTATTGCAACCACAAATCAGCACTGACTGTTCCATGACTAAGTTCTGAGTACCACCTCATAGACTCTATCCCAGCTAAGACATGGTAACACCAAAGTCAGACCCAAATGTCCATTTAATGCAAGTGGACCAGCAATTTAGGCCAAAGATGTAATTGACCAGCTCTAGTGCATAAATCATAACACAAAATGTAACAGCAAAAAAAAAAAAAACAAAGGCAATATGTCTGCCCCTAAAACTACCAACCCCATCGTAATGGTCCCTAATGAAAACCACTTGGAATAAATTACAAAGAATAAAAAAAAACCCAACAATTATAAATATGTCTATGAATTCAATGAGGACATAAATGTCTAAATGAATCTAAAGAGGACAGGAATAAATCCCTGCATGAATTCCAGTAGAACACAAACAAACAGCTTTGTGAAATAAGGAAGTCGATTTGGGATGCAAAATTAGAATTCAATAAAGGGAGAAATACTGCAGAAAAATAAAAGTGAAATGAAGCTGGAAATGAAACATTCAATAAGCCAATCAGAGGCTCCGTGGGAGCCTCGATAACAGCACAGCTTGTGTGCAGCACAGACTGTGAATCCTGGAGACAAGGGAAAGGGGTCGGGTTATTCAGTCAAGGAAAACAGTAAAGAGAAAATAAAGAACACATAACAGAACAGGCGAGATACTTGGGACACCATGAAAAGATCGAACCTAGGAATCATGGGTATAGATGAAGGAGAGGAACTCCATGCCAAAGGCACAGAAAATATTTTCAATAAAACCATAAAAGAAAAATCTCCAAATCTAGATAATAAGATATCCATCCAGGTGTGTGAGGCTCACAGAACACAAAAAGGACAGGGCCAGGGAAGTACCTGCCCATGCTGCATTAGAGTCAAAACTAAACACACAGAACGATAAAAGACAGACAGACAGAGAGAGAGAGAGAGAGAGAGAGAGAGAGAGAGAGAGAGAACTACACACAAAGGCAGGCCCATCAAGTGTCTATTTCAAAGTGTTCTGCCTGTGGCGTGACTTTCTTTGGATCAACTCTGCATTTTCTCATTAGTGTTAGTAGCAGCAGAAACTTCTGAAATGTTGCTTATTCCTTTAAATATTATCTTCTAAGTGTGAAAATTTGGCACATTTACCAGAAGAGGGCAGCAAATTTGAAAGATGTCTTTTTGTCAAGGAAATGTGTGGATGATGGAGAAATTCAACAAATGCTCCAGGTACTGTGCACAAACTGCAAACCCACAGGCAGCAGGAAGCACAGGGGAAAGCTGCCTCCCCAAGGCTGAAGAGAGCTTGCAAACAGTGTTCACAAACACTGACTGCTGCACAGGCCACTGCTTCTTCCTAGATGCAGAAGGCCACTTGCCACGGGACATTTGCCACCCTGAACAGGACAGGATTGTGCAACATGTGAGCTTTATGAGGTATAAGGCCACAACACAGTAGTTACAAACAATATCGGTCCCTTGAACACGACATCATTCGATTCTCAAACTCCTGTTTCTGTCGCTGGTGACCTACAATTTGGTTGAAGATTTCTGTCATCTTTTTCATTTATAAAGTTATAATGCAAATACACTAAAGTATATAACTTTATTTAAATTTTTATTCATGTATTTTTATCATATTATGTTGTGCTTACTCTAAAATTAATCACAACATAAATTAGTTTAATTTCATGAAAAAAATAAATAAGTTTTGGAAATTTTACTCATTTTTCATTTGGTAAATAACCTTCAGTGTGAACATCAGCAAATTATACAATCTAGGATCTCACTGCAAACCAAGAAAGGCAGAAAATTATATGTCTCTTCAGCTCTTCATCAGTTATCTACATATGGTAATTGGGAATTCATCCTGAACTCTGTATTAGCAGAAGAGACTTTTAGAAGAAGCAACTGCTGCTGGTCCACCACTGACGTCTGTGCAGGTGACCCACTGACCCACTGATGTCTGGGAGTGGGACAGGGAAAGGGCACAGGTACTCAGGATCCCAACATGAAGACAACCTGAGAACGTGAGTGTGGCCTCCCTCTACCATAAACTAAAAACACACCCTTTATGCTTTATCAAATGGAACCTGCCCTCTTAGCAGATAGAAACCATTGACCAGTTACTGTTCAGAGGTACCCATCTGTATACTAAACCTTCATGACAGTCCTGTGGTGCTCACAGATGGGGTACTTGAGAGGTAGCAAGTCTTTAATGCTCACAGTAGACACCTAGTCACTTCAGGGTGGAGCAGTTCTCAAGGATGTAGAGTCTGGTGTCATCTCCCTGAGTTGAATCTCTTTGCCATGAACTAACTTCAGGCATGTAGGCAGATTTCCTAATTATTTTAACCCAGGTCCCCATCTGTGGAGTGAGCACACTGTAGTGACCAATCGTGGGGGGTATAAGGGGCTGATGCCACTGGCTGATGACAGTTCGGGTCTTAGTGCCAGAAGCTGTTAAGATTTTGTACTGGTCTCAGACGCCACTCCCCATGACTGCTGCATCTTCCTCTAGTGCTGGTCACGAAGAGCCTGGCCACTCCTGAGTGACAGGGGTGCCCTGTGCTGCCATGCAGGAGCCAACTGAGCCTCCCCCTTCCGGTCTAACACTTCCTGTGGGGAACCTACAACTGCCAGCAGTGGGGAAACGCACAACAGAAATCAGGAAACACTCCACTGAGGACCCTCTCCCATTGATCTAATCTGCATTTTAAATGAGAGCAAAATATTTCTTAAAAAATAGGTATTTTCAGCATATTATTTTTCAGTAGCATTAAATGATATCACTGCTAATATGAAGTGGATTCTCTGCACAAATCTTAAGACCAAACATACACTGTACAGAATGAGAAACCTGTGCTATAGCAGGCCGAAGGAACCCCACACCAGCAGAGGTGGCTGTGGGGCTCTGGGAATGAAGTCTCCAGTGGAACACGTGACTTGGGAAAGGAGATGCCACTGCATGGAGCTCGAGATGCACAACTGTCCTCGTGCAGTGAGGGCATGGAGACCAGACAGCACAAGAGGAAGCTGGAGTTTGGAGGTTTATGCTACTCACGTATACAGGAATTTCAAATGGGCTCCAAACAGTAAGAGCCTGGGACACATGCAAGAATAATTGAGCAGTCCTGGGTGCAGAATGCCCACAGGCAATTATCCAAGATAAACTGGAGTAAGCATATGGATGGAAGATGAATAAGAAATAGAGGAAGTAAGGAGACAGTCCAAGGAGGGATGCTTGCCCTGGGAACTGAGACTTAAAGATGCTGCCCCAAACCACAGAAGCTGGTGTTCCGTCCTACAGCTCACCCTCTTGTTCATGGCCACAGCCACAGCACAAAGTCATTCAAACGGGATACTTCTCTCTTCTCAGGAGAGCTACATCTTCACCCTGGGTTGGAGGACCTGAAATTTCTTTCCTAAAGACAGACTCCAGCACACTCTGTGCATAGCTCCAGAAAGAGTTCCTCTCCTGCTCAGACTGGGTAGGGCATGTGGGAGGACTTTCTCCAAACCCTTCCCTTGATTTGAAACCAAGACAAAGCATAAATACGGTGGGAACTGGTGACTTCCCGCCTGGGAGTATACAGTTTTGTCTCAGAATGGGTATCAACAGTCCCTCTGCAATCTTTCTCTTGATATTTTTTCCAGCAAGTCCTGGATCTCAGCCTCCATCTTCACAAGAGGCAGCTTAGCCGATGCAGAGTCTCCGGCTGCCCATTAAAGAATGAACTGGGATTTCATAGAACTGTCTACACTGCGACCTCACAAGATGCAGTATCAGAACCAATTAGACTAGAAAGCAAAGGGAGAAGACCGTATCTGCCGAAGACTAAGAACCCAGACGTTGTCATCTACAGCCCTGATGCCGCCTGTTGAGGAGACTGACGCTCAGAGGCATTGGCTAACTTAACTGAGGCTTTAAAAAGCTGCAAAGCCACGAACCAAGCATTGAAGTGGACATCCACCTCATCCTGAGTGACAGCACGCACTGAGAATTCAGAAAGTGGTCAGAGGATGACAGTCGGGGCACAGAGAAGGACACCGGAAGGAAAGGCCACGTCCACTACCAAGTGTGCCCTTTGGAAACCCCTTGCAGACCAACCAAGGAATGGAAAACTACCCTGCATTCAGTACTGGATGACCTTACCACACATCTGTGTATACCTATGGGATATACCTTCACCTAGGCTTCAAGGGCTAGTGACTCTTGACCTATAAATAAATACACAGGACGGACCATTATCTAGACTTTGGAGCCTAGTGACTCTTCACACACACACACCACGGGGGCGGAGGTGAGCAGGGGAGGCATGTTCATCTCCCAAGCTTCAGGGGCTGGCCCTAGCATCATATCTAACACGATGAGGAGCGCTCAGTTCCTATGTGTGGAACGACCACCCCAAACACCATAAACTTCATAAGTTTAGATAGAGATAAAACATCAAAATCCAACTCACACTTGATCTCTCTGTCCTGACAAATTTGGAGAAGGGCTATATTTTGGTTTCTGTGGTACCCGAAAGAGGCAGTCTGTGAATATCTAGGGATTCAAGTCATGGATTTTGTGGATTTGGCTGGCCGTGAGTCTGTGCCTATCTGTGTGTGGCATCACGCCACTAACCAAGCTTGACGTGAGAAGCCAGCTTTGTTATGTTACCGCATAAGATCAACCTCGGGTGTTTCTCTGAAGCCTTTAGCCAGGGGTACACGGTATTCTTTAATAGTCCACACACCAGCCAGACCATCATCTACACTTAACTTACATCATTCTCTTAAGTTCATCCTGATTGTCAAACCGTCTGTCCACTCCCAAGTCTTTTTCACCGCTGTCCTGTTCTCTATGCTGCTTGTGAAGGCTTATCCTGAACATTGACCATGCCCACTTCCGTAAAAATTGTCCACATGCGCTGTGGTGCTAGCTTGAAGTGTCACCTTAACTCACGGGATAGCCAGAGCCTGAAAGACATTCCTGTCAGTATGTCCTTGAGGGTGTTTCTGGAGATGGGTCCAGAAGATCCATTCACCCAAATGAACCTCTGCCCCAGGATCTCCTTCCATCCCTCCTTCCCTCTCTCCCCATCTTCCCCTTCCTCTCTATCTCCTTCTCAGAGACACCCTGTGGTCTTTGGACACCAGAGCTCCAGGTTCCAGGCTTTGGACTCCAGCACTTACAACTGCAGCCCTCAAGTCCTCAGGCCTCTAGCTAGACTGAGTCACACTATCACTTCTCTTGGTCCTGAGTCCTTTGAACTTGGCCTGGGATTCTTGAGTTCTGCAACTTACAAGAGGCCTGTCTTGGGACTGCACAGCCACTGTCATCACATAAACCAGTTCTGTCAAGTCCCATCTCTCAAGTGACATCTGTCACTTTGTGCTCCTGATTGATTCTGTCTACAGAGAACTGTAATAAACCCTACTAAGGGCCACTTACTCTATATTTTATGTGATACATAATGACACTTCTTTCTTTGTGTTTATTTATTTATACATTTTGGTTGGGGTATGTGTGTGTGCCAGGGTACACATGTAGAAGAGGTCTGAGGAAAATTGAGAGCTTGCAGGGGTCAGTTTTCCCCATCCCATCCCCGTGTGGGCTCCAGTGATAGAACTCGGACTGTAGGGCTTGATGGCGACCGAAACCATCTTTCCAGACCTTAGCATCACTCCTCCATGTTGCTCTTCCTACAGGATGCTTGGTTAAGAGCCGTGCTGAATGCAGGTACAAGACTTGAAAAGGACAGAGGCAGAGCCTACCAATCAGCCCCGGTTCTGTCCCACGCTTACTCTGCAGCCTCAGACACATTGTTCAAATTCCATGTGCCCAGCTTCTCTTAGTTTGGTGGAGTCACCTATATGACTGCTGTGAAACCAGGACAATGCCGTCAGGTGTGTCTCAACAGCAGAAAGTGATCTCATGCCTCCCAGATGTGGAGAAACTTTTAATCGAAAAGGCACAGAGTCAGTCTATTCTCAGGGCCTCCCTGTTCCAGGACCATTTTCACCTCTTACACCAAAAACCTTCTGTAAATCATGAGGCATGTGAAGACGAATTGATTCTACCAATTCCAAAGACTTCTAGCCTTTCTAAATGGTCATTTTCCATTGAAAGTACTTTTAATTATCAGTTAGCTCGGTAAATGAAGAGTAGGCGCTGCTGGCCAGGCATGCCCTTTAATTCCATCAACAGGATGTAGTCTGGTATGTCCAAAGATAAAGAAAATAAAAGTATACTTAGTATTAGCGTGGTCCTGTGGCCTGCCTCTTCTCATGTGCAAGCACCTCAATTCAAAAAGACCGTGGCGCCTGACTACAAACCACGTGCTTGAGTTAGAAGCAGCTATGGGCCTAGGGGCTCTTTGTTCAGGAGCGAAACTACCCTGAGTTCCCAGGATCCCATGCAGCTGGACGTAGCGACGGCCAACAACTGGAGGCTGCTTTATACCTCACAAAGCCTTTTCATAGCTATGATCTCCATAAACGTGAGTGTTCTTCAGAAAGAAGTGATGCTTTCAGGGGAGAGAGGGAGCTGATATTGTCCAGTTACCTGCCCGGGGCAGTCCTCAGCAAGATGCCTTTCCTACAGAAAACATGCGCAACGCGGCAAGGCTGGCTTGCTCAGAAAGGACCAGGGACGCACAAGAGCAGCGCCCACACTCAGGCCCTGGACCTTCCCTCCCACAGCTGCACACAGCCAGGCTCCAAGAAGCCCACAGGGAGGATTCTGCTGCCGTCTTATTTGCAGGCTGTCTCCTCCCCATTTGGTCCATGAGGATGCTTTGAGGGGCATCCAGAAGTGCTGGTCTTTCTGATGTGAAGCACAGCTTTCCCATAAGTGAGCAAAGTCCCTACCGCAGTCCGAGCCTAGGCAGGCCAAGTGGAGAGGAGACATGTAGCTTCATACCGCTCTCATATTTCAGAGTTAAAGAAAACCTCAAAGGTAACATAATTCTTTTTATACATTTTTAGTAAGGAGAAACACCTCAGCAATAAAATCAGAATGAATTGCAGCCACTCTGGTGCTGTTTCTATCACTCCCCGTGAAGGGAAGTTGCCCCAACCCAGGAGCAGAGGGCGTGAACCGTGCCTGGCTGCGGAGGCACGCAGGACCTGGCTCTTTGAGAGGTCAGCATGGCTGGGTGAGGTCAGATGCTCCAATGACTCAATCCCATTCCCAAAATCATTTTCTCTAGGTTACTAAAGCAGTTCCCTGCTAACTCCCACTGGTGTAACTTTGCTCAATGAGAGTCCTAAAAATTTCCCTAACTGCAGCACCACAATGCCATTATAGGATTATTAGTTTATGGATCATTACATGTTCAACTCGCTTAAAATACAGCAACACAGAAGACAGATGATAAGTTTCAGAGTATAAACCGAGCCTCATTTTATTCCTCAAACAGGACAAAGTGGCCAAGAGGACTAGAGGGTGTCATTCATGACGGTTACACCCATGCATTGAACTGAACCCTGATTTTCCTCGCAGGCACAACTTCCCTGGCCAGTGGGGAGAAGTGAGCTACTGTTCGCACCCTGAAAAGACTCCCTAACGTACTGTGTCTGACAAACACCAGGCAACACTTCCCCTTTCCCAGCAGACATGAGGCGCAAGACCAGTGCTTCACACTGCCCCAGCACACCAACAATTCTTTGAAACAAACTCACACGTTGAAATGCACTCCAAGTCTCAGGAGAGAGTTTTCTGCAGGCGCGGAAAGGCACCTTCTAAAGCCAGCGTGAGCAGGAATCCCTGCTCACAGTTCACAGGGGAAACAGAAAGGAGAAAAGGCAAGTAGCCTGAACTTGAGGGCGGCACACGGGTCCGGAGGCAAGCTTACGTTAGCACAGTGCAAGGCCAAAGCACAGAAGACGGCAAACATCTTGAAGTTGTTCTCGTCCGTCTTGGAGAAGGCACTGCCACTGATCTTGTTCACCATCTGCACCACGCCGATCACGCTGCCGCGGCTCACTATGGGCATGCACAGAATGTTCCGTGTGGTGTAGCCCGTGTACAGGTCCACTTCCCTGTGGGGGTGGAAGGAAGAGCTTTGGTCACCAGTGTGAAAGTCCGGTGGACAGGAACAAAGAGTACATCCCGCCTTAAGTCTCAACATAGCTTTTATAGCTTGTGTGTGGTGTGTTGGAATGGCATTGAGGGTTCAAGACAGTGTAAAAGTGAGAGTGTTTTACTAAAACATTTTCACAGCTATCCAAGCTTGTTTGATCTTGTTTACAATGGTTTTCTACTGAAGACTCCTGGCTCGCAGCATCAGGATCATTAAGTAAACAGACAAGGTAGGTGATTCAGGGGAAAGTGTAGGAAGTCTGGTAAACAGTGTCTTCCTTTGAACTTGGTCATATTTATGAGACTGGTATCTTGCTAAACCATTTTAAATGGGAATAGTCACATTAAGATTTAGAGCAGGCATCCACAACTAAGCCTATCCTCCAAGCAGCACACGGCCACGCGCATCGGTGGGTCACGTGATCAGGGCGCTGGGCTCATGAAGCAGAGCTCCTCGCTCTCACACCCTTCAGAGCGGAGGCTTTGCTGACTCCTGATCTGAGGAGACTGGTCTCCCCAGAATCCGCCACAGACCCAGCAGAGTGGAGCAGGGGTGTGCGCATGAGTCCTCGGTGCCTGGTTTCCCTTGCTTACCCTTTATAAACCATCCAGGCCTCACTGCTGAGCCACAGTCTCCACTGAAGGCCCATTTCATATATATACATCCTCCACTTAATGGACAATGTCATTGGTTCATAGCTAGTTACTGGCTATTACTAGTAGGGCTGTTGGGAAAACTTGCATTTGGGCCTCTGGGTGCACAAATGATTTCATTTTCCCTGGAGTGTATATGGCGGAGGAGGGCAGACTGGCGGATCACTCACAGTCAAAACTGTACCACTCTTTTCCCAAGAGGCTGTCTCATCATCATCTACTTCCACCAGCAAAGCGGGAGGGTCCCACTCACTCCACAATCCTTGCCCTTCCACCCTGATGCCAATCGGAAAATCTCAGCCACTTGCCCTGGGGTACACTAGAAGATGCCTGCCAGAGCCGGGCCCTGGTTACTCTCCATGCGTCCTTTTCAGTGGAGCACCCAGCATACTCTGCCCTTTATTCGGAGGTCTCATACAATCTAGATATTAAGAGGATGGCATCACATGTTTTGCCAGTGTCCCCCTCAAGCCGATGGCTGCTTTTTTTTATTTTCCCAATAGCCTGACTCACCAATTTTACATAAAGAATTTTAAATGATGACAAATAATTTCGGTATTTAAGCAGCGTAAGTAAGGACAAGCAAGCTTGTCTGGGGGAAAAGCAATGCTATTAGTATTTTCAACTTGTTGGTAAAACATTACTAGAATACAGCTGCACTTCTAGATGAGTCTTGGATATCTGACATCCATCATTAATTACAGGAAATACTTGCAGATGATTATACTGCTTTTAACGCAAGTCATGAGTATGTATCAGCTAAACACCATTGTCACGTATCTGGATTATTCTAACAGCCTCAGCATCCACCTTGCAACTTCTGATTGCAAAGGACTGAATAAAACATACACTTTGATTTCAAGTTCTCTAGAGTCTGAAATGAATAAAAAAAAAAAATCTCAAATGGCCCATCTTAATATTGCACTGTAACTACACCCCAGTTGTGTGGCTTACTCAGCTCCTGCTTTGTGTGCAGTGAAGTTTCCAGAGCTCTTAGGGAAATGATCTGCAGTCTTAAGAAACAACTACAAGTAGGCATTCTCATACCCATTTAAAAGAGGATGAAACTGAGGCGCAGAGCAATGGAGCACTGGCCCCAGTTCTGTCTAGAGTGGATAAATGGCGGGTCCCTAACTCGAAACCAGACATGACGATCTGAAGCCCAATTCCTTATCCCTGTGCGGCAGCTGTGAACAGCCTGAGACAGAGCACACTATGATGACACCATGACACCACCACCACCAGGAGAAGTGACCGCTCTGTCAGCTGACGCTCTGTCAGGCCCCAGCAGGGAACGCTGACGTAGGAATGGCCTCGGACCATGTAAGTGTCTAGTTACTCGGACCACTGACAGCAGGCTGAGACAACAGACTCCTTCACAGGGGCTTCAGCCTTGGAACCTCAAGGGAGAAATGACAAGGGCCAAACCCCCTCACCTGTTAAAACGTGGGTCTGCGTACGCATCCGGAATGTTCAGGACTTCCCCTGTTCTTGCTACTTGGCCAGCAATCCCCTTCTCAATTGAAAATCTGCAGAAACAACAAAAAAAGAGGGACGTGATAATTAGATAGTGACGTCATAAAAGAGTAATGAAGCGCTTCATTAACGTCAAATGTTGAACTGAACCTTTAAGTACACATATTAATTTTACATTTATGTATCCTAAATAACCCTCTAAAATATGTCAAAGGGAAGCAGAAAAACGCCCTACAGTGATAGCTCAGAACCTTGTTTGAATACGCAATGCATAATAACTTGAGGATATGAAGGACTGCAAACTGAAATCGAACACTCTCCGGCTGGTCTCTAGCACTGACCAACAATAATCTCCCCACACCAGCAAGTCACCTCATCACTTACAGTGTGTGCATTTTCTTAGTGGGTTACCCGCACAGTGGGGTTCACTAACTTGTACACATACAACCCGGCCCCAGCTCCGTAGACCTTCCTGAACACAAGACATGGAGTATCTGTCATCTGTAACCCACATACTATGTAGGAATACTACAAATTTGTCTCTAATTTGCTCATTTTAAAAACAATCAGAATCCAAACATGAGCTGGTTGTATTTATATTTTTATAATAAAGCATCATGCTGATAACACTTTTCACATTTACTATATTATAATCATACACGTGTTTATTTCAAAATTTAGTTAATTAAGAAATGCACCTACAACTCACACTAAGAGTTTTCAAAACCTCAAAGGGGTACTGACCCAACATGGAATTATAATATCCCCAAAGGACCAACACTGCATGAAGTACACCTTCCCAGTCCCCTCACGCTTTCAAGAGAACAAATTAGACACCACGAGTCATGCCAGAGTCTCTTCATGACATATACTTGTCTAACTCAGTCTGAGAGCCCTACGAAGGGGAACTTTCCTTCAGCTCTTGGTGGCTTTTCCCCTACGGTGAGCAGAAGCCCACAGTGCTGGAGGCCAGCATCAACCAGCCCCCGCAAAGCCGCAGCCTGGCTCCCTCCACTCCTGCCTCCTGGGCTTGTACACATGAGCCACTGTTTCCACAATTAGATCCGCACCAGCAGTGTGAGCAATCCCCAAACTCACGGCAAGAGAAACCAGTTTGACTGGGTGACTGTCACCGGACTGGCAAGTCCGGAGCTAGAACCAAACCGAGAAATGAACAAAACGTGAGGCTCCACGTACTCTGACGGTGCCTTTCTTTACGTCAGCGTTAGGTGGCCACGTAACACAGGATGCATCACCCTAGAAACGGCTAGAAGTGCCAGGGGCAGAGTGGCGACAGCCTGTGGCTGGCCTCATCTTGTTCCGTGGTATTAGTTCCCTAACGTGATGACGTAGCCAAATGGAAAGCATTCATTAGTGAGGACACGGTGTTTCCCTAGAGGATTTTACAGAGATGTGTGGAAAGTTAGAGTGGACACAAAGCAAGAAGAGGCGAATGTTGAAAGGGACTTGACTTGTGCATAGGATGCTCGACTCCTCCTCCTGTTAGTGCTCCTTGCAGGCTTCCAGGCTGTGACGAGGCTGAGCCACCAGCACTCCATCAACAAGTAAAGGCCATCTGTCCGTTTAAATGACAGTAGCTGCCAGTTAAGGTACCAAGAAGGCTTTCATTTCGAAATGCAGCAGGAGGGTAGCTGATTCAGCCAAACCGGCCAGGCCCAGGAGGTGTTCAAGTCATCAGTTTCCTGTCCTCTGGGCCATCGGTCCTCACAGGTTGGGAAGCAGCAGGGGCTGAGTTAAGTTAAGTTCACCCTGCTCCTAGACACAGGAGCCTGCCGGCTGCTGCTGGAGTGACCTTTACCTACCTGGGAGCACTAGTAAGTTTTTCCAACATGATTTCCAAAAGGACCGCCTCCGGA
Organism: Peromyscus aztecus; assembly: GCA_902168405.1. Taxonomy (NCBI): domain Eukaryota; kingdom Metazoa; phylum Chordata; class Mammalia; order Rodentia; family Cricetidae; genus Peromyscus; species Peromyscus aztecus. The sequence continues at coordinate 27,042 of CABHPQ010174881.1, read as the reverse complement.
AGACGGCATTTCCAGGAGTGACGCTAACGCTTCCTAGGCGCGGTTTCGCCGGCACTGCAATGTCATTCCCAGAAGCACTACCTTCAGGAGGCGGGTCCTGGTGGGAATGATATCACAGTATGACAAGTGTTGTCAGCACACCTGTGAATAGGCACAGAGACGTGGGCGACAGGAGACCTGCGCATCTGCATCAGAGCCGGGACGGCCACTCCGGCTGTACCTGATCTCCTTGGTCTTCTTGAAGACGGGCTTCCCCTCCTTCTCCTCCCCAATGTCAAACAGGTCCGAGTACAGCTCCTTATTCTTGTGGTCCACCTGGAAGAGCGCGCAGCGGTCGGCGTTCACTAGATTTTTTGCATATATCTGAGACAAATGAGAAACCAGGGTAAATGGGCGGGAAACGGGAGCCGTTCACCGTGAACCTTAGCATGAGACACTTGTGGCTGCTCTAGGATGGGGAGGGAATCGGGACTGTGAGTAGAGGGGTAGAGATGATGAAGGACAATGCAGGTTATGTGTAAGTTCGTCTATGTGCTGATCCCTGCAGACAGGGCAGGAGCAAACAGTTCACGGGTGCCCATGCTCCTGCTGGTGTTGAAATACTAGAGCACAGTCCTTCAGCTGCTGGCCAGCTACTGGCCTCCCTTCCTGAGAATATTCAAGTTCTCTGAGCTCTTTCCAGGAGCTTCTCGGGATGCTCCTGGCGTCTTGGGCTGTCTCGGTCAGCACTATGGCCAGCGCTGCCCACTCAGCCTGGTTGACGTCCATGAACAGTGACAGGAAAGAATGTGAAATACTCCAGGCACGGAGGCCCATGCCTTTGATCCCAGTCTTCTGAAGGCAGAAGCAAACGGAGTTCTGATTTCTGGGGCAGCCAGGGCTACACAGCGAGACCCTGACTAAACAATGAATATATAACGCAGGCACTGGCGGCGCCTGCACAAGGAGATGGCATTCCAAGCTCAGGAGCACCAGAGTTTCTAGCCCTGCCTTGCCTCCCAGCTTTCTCTACCTGGGGCTCCAAAGGTGAGAAAGGACCTGTGGTGGTGAGCAGGGTTCCAGAACACTGGCAGGCAGGGGTCTCAAGGTGAGGAAACCACAGTCCGCTTGGTCCTAAGAGCCAGGGTGTCACTCCGTTGGAAAAGCATTGCACAGCACACACAGGCTGAGTCCAAAGCAGACGCTGCTCTTGGGAGGGAGGCTGACTGGCCAAAGTGTTCCACTTGTTCAATCACTGACACCTACAGCCTCTCTCCACCTACAGAGCTAGCTCCCAGAGCCACCAAGGCAGGTGTGCCACTACGGTTATCCCAACTGAGAAGAAATACAGACCCGATTGTTCCTATCTCACTTATTTCCTTTGTTAGAATCTGTGTGTGTTAGTACGTGCAGAGGTCTGTGGGCAACCACTGAGGCCAGAAGCATGTTGGATCCCCGTGGTTGTGGGCCACCAGACATGGGTGCTGAACACCACAGCGGGTGCTCGTAACTACTGAGCCACCTACCAGCCCCTCGTTTTTATTTCTCAATTTTTATTCACGTTTTCACATTTTGGTGGTTGTAGTCATCTTCTAGATTGTGTCCAAGTAGCCTTTTATAAACGTCTTCTCCCTCCTACCCATCCTAACGCTTCCTACGACTTCCAATCCTCTTGCCCATGTACTTCCCCTCTCATTCATACCCACCCCTCTCCCACTTTCCCCAGCCCATTCTCTTTCGACTTTGTAACTGTGAATACCCTTCACTCTGAAACGCCATCGACTACGTTTCTGCCCACAGCCTCCCAACGCCTCTGCCTCCGAAGCCCATGAGCCCTTCACTGTGTGTAGTCACCCAGTGCTCTGTCAAGGTGGGGTCACTTCCTGTCACTTCCGTCAGCCTCCCCCTAAACAGTGGTGGTTACATACACCCAAGGGAAGACAAGACACCAGGGAGACTCACATAAAATAAACAGAAACCAGTGGGAAAGCAAGGCCTGGAGGAACACCCATCCCAACTGAAGGGGGTGCATAAAGAAACACAAAAATGAGCGGACCAGCCACCACAATAGCCCCGCAGGCTCCCAGCTCCCCAGTGTGCAGGCTGAAGACAATGCGGGGGGCTGAAATGCCAAGGAAATAGTTTAGGATCTGCCTCCCAAAATGATCAATGAGCAGATGTAGGGCTCCAATAAGCAAGTGAATGAGGGGATGTGACTCAGGAGCTGGACAACATTGCTCACAAAGTGGGTAAAAGGTGAGCGATGTGGAGGAAAACTCGATAAGGAAGCAGATGCTGGGAAAGAACCGAACACAGACATAAGAGTCAGCCACCAAATGGAAACAGTGGAAAGTGCTGTCAACTCACGGGACCAACAGAGGCCAGAGCAGGCACTGGGGGTGGGGGTGGGGTGGGGGACACATCTAGAAAAACTCAGAGAAAAACACTCAGCACGATCCGTGCTGAAGAGCCTGAACTGAGAGTCAGGGGTGGAGGAAGGGCTGAGACAAGAACCTCAGGACACAGACGATGCAGCCACTGGAATCACCCGAGAACGTTCCTCAGAGCACCCACTTCCAGGAGAGGGACGCTGAGACTTAATTCAAGTAGGGGGCTCCCCCAACGTGACTGTACAGAAAGCACCTTGGAGACTAGGAAGTGAAGACAAGCTTTCCCCAAGTGCAGACCTTTAAACAAAGCTATTCGAATCAGCTTTGTCCCCAAGATTTCAACAGAGGTGAAGAAAGGTGGAGGATCTTGTAGTGCCATAGCTCACCGCAATTAACACAGCATGTTCGTCTAACACACACAAAGTTTCACACCACGAGTGAAGACCAAGAAGGTAAGGGTTTCAAGAGAGTCACAGTCCAAACCGAAAACACCTACCATGATGTGTTCAAGTAGAGAGTCTATGGCAACTATGTTATCAAAGTATGTCCTGGAAAAAAAAAACAAACACACATGAATCCCGTGAGGAACCTTACTTGATATCATGGTGCAAGTCAAACTCTGAACGTACTTTATGGGTTCCACATTTAAATAAATGAATATACATCTCATTTGATTTTTGTCTGCTTACAGAAGCAATAAGTATTATTGTTTAAAAACGCAATGAAGCCTGATTGGTGCCTTAGGACGGACTAATCTCAGTGGAGTCATCCGGTAATGACATCATTGCTCAACTGAGAGGAGGGAGAAAGGCTGGAGTGAAGACTAGGTGAGGCTGGATTCAGGCCAACATGCTCATGAGTGGTCTCAAGTAAACACTCTTTAAGTTTATTACATCCACCAACACAACTATAATACACATGATCACTGGAAAAAATGGAGAGGTTAGAAGTTAAAGGGTACTGAAAAATCAAAAGAATTGGCCTGAGAAGAAACCCCATAACGCAAGTGGTCAGGACCCAGGGACCTTTATTTCATTACTTTATTTAATTAAAGGAAAATGCATGTTCCATGGCAGGAGTATGTTGTAGAAACCATGAGACATCTACTAGGATGTAACCTCCAAAGGTGAGTCAATGGCTGGCCAATCACAGAGCATATCAAAAAGTACTCACTGTGGGCTTTGCTGGCTGTATGAGGACTTCAGCCATGCTCTGAAATAGACGTGGTGTATGTGGTGTATGGTGAAACCATGCCACAGTGATACAGGAAGCTCTCCTTAGCGTGAGAGCCGAGAGACAGAGGACTTCAATGCACTGTGCGCTCAAGCAGAGGAGGAGCTAGCATGGGAGTGAGTTCGCTTCCCACGTGAGCAGAAGGTAGGAAACAGGAAGTCATAAAGTGTCACGCGGGCATTTAGCTTATTCTGGAACACTTCCAAATTACGCAAATGTGTTTACCACAGAGAAGCCCAGCGTCCCTTTCTGTGTGGTCCAAAGCTAACATCATCACGGTCCCCAACATGTCTGACAGGGCTTAACTGTTTGAAAATAGAGTTGACTGAGCAATCACTAGGGTGACATGTCTCTAATTTCAGATTCCAGAGAGCAGCACCAGAGTGAGGCGGCAGCTCCAGCCTGAACATTCATCAGGGTTCCGGCTTGTTCTGGTAAGGAATTAGGAAGCACCAACAGGGACAGGAGAAGCCAGTGCCTGCCACTGTGCCGCTGGAGGCCAGGGATGAGTAGGTGCCTCCCCAACTTACTAAACTGGTAGGAGGACATAACCCAGGTGACCGTATCCTGGGCTTCAAGGCTCTGTTATTAATGAGGTAGGTTGTGTTGACCGAGGGTCCCCCTGTAGCACCCAAAGCCAACACAAACCTGGAATTTCATAAATATCTGTAACAGTTTCACTACCAACCCGGGGAGGAGATCTAGGTCAAGCTTCAGAGAAACGGGATGTTTTCTCAAAATCACAACTGAGACACTGCACACAGAAATGCAATGGCATTATTAATAATATTGTATAAAGTGACATTGTTAGAAAATGTCAGAGCACACATCTTGGAAAAGCTAAAGAGATCGGTGGCAGCATCTTCTATTTACAAAAACAAATGTCAGGTCAAGAGCCTCACACACACATCTGTCGTTTCTAACATACAAGCTGACCATGGACAAAGACTCAATTCTGTAACCCACAAAGTGATGAATGGCTCTTCCCAGAACGTCTGCATGTCCATGCAGCAGATGGAGACGTGCCACTGTAGAGACCTGCACTTTTCACCACTATCCCCAAGGCCAGGAGAAGCCCAGGTGAACACTTACTTTGATACGTCCAGCAGGAAGTCGTTCAGTTCGGTCTGTTTGGCGAGACCTCTGCACACCTGCCACATGTACAAGAGTTATTAGTCACCCGGGAGCTCTGCTGGCTTAGGAACAAAACCCAGAGTGCTGTGAACACAGTCGCTGTCAGTCCTACTTCTTGAAAAGTGCAACATGCTAAACACGGTTCTGAGTGTTTATGATCTCACTTGGTCGCTGCGCAGCTCTGCCATCTGAGACAGACACTCCCTAGCTAAGGCAGAGAACTGAGAGCAGTGCACAGACACACTCCCCACCCTGAAGGAGTTACACATCTACTTCCACTTCCAGATCTGTCACCTGGCATGTACCCAACACATTTGGTGGCCCGAGGAGACCCTGCAACTCATGCCATCACGTGCAATTACACTTTTCTTCTCGTCATGCAAAAAATCGATGTGTGTGTACTTGCACCAAGAGATTTAAGATGGTTTACACATGAATATAAGGGATTGAGTAGATGAACTGTTCAGATATAAAATATTACATCCCAAACCAAGACCTGAGCTCACGTGCTAGCCTCGACTCTAGCCCCCACTACTGCTGCATTGGGATGTCCCGGTGAGAACGCCCCAGACTTACCTGCACCTGGTGTATTGCTACGGAAGCCCAAGCAAGATTGGCTGTTGCCACCTACAAAACACACATTTGCGTATATCAGACAAACTTGATCTCAGGGTGTCAGGTTTGCACAGCAAGTCATTTTACTTGCTGGGCCATCTCACTAGTCTAAATTATCTTGTTTTAATATTAAGTAGCATTTTTCAGGTTGACAAAAATGTAATTGAAATGCCTCTAATTGCCTCTTTAAGGTGGTGTGGGATCCGTAAGAGGGAAAAATACTGTGTGTATACTCTGTGCATTCAAAGAGTGAAGCTTATATTCCAATTATGCTTTTACTTTTTATTCCCGTGTGTGTCGTGTGTGTGCAAATGTATACACATGTGTGAAGACCAGAGAAAAATCTCAGAAATGTCTACCTCCTTTGAGGCAAGATCTCACTGCCCTAGAGTGCAGCAATTAGGCTGTACAAGCAGGACGGAGCCCCAGGGACCCACCTGTCTCTGCTCTCCAGGACTGACCACAGACACACACATTGCCACACCTGGCTTTTTAAAGGGGTGCCAGGGAACCCACTCAGATCCTCACACTGTCCACAGAGCCCCCCCCCCCAACACACCCCAGCCCATATTCTAGTTCTGTTATTGTTTCCCACTTGGCAAATCCTTCCTGGGCACTAGGTGCTAGCTCTCTCGGTGCTAGAGACAAAGGAGGAAGTAAGATCAAGGCTGGACAGGATGGAAGTGTCCTGTGTAGCTGAAAGAACAGTGATGGGTTCCATGGGACCACACAGCAGGACAGAAGGAAGGACACAGGTGCAGGGCCTGCATTCCATGCCACAGGGAGTATTCAGGAAGTGGGCGGAGCCAGACCACTGCAGTCCATCCACCACGGGAGAGGCACTTGGTGATGGTACTGTGTGTTCAGTGTTAATGAGTCAACCCCAAAACAGAGCGTGGAGCGTGCACATAGCTGGGGAAGAGGCGCATTTAGAAAGACACAAGACAACCAAGATGCCATCCTGCACTCGGCTTCATATGCACCAAAGCACATTTTTTTGTTAAGATATTTTTATACAGGAAAAAAAAAAAGAGTGTATTTCTAATTTAGCCAGCCTCCTCTAATAACAGCTACTCAAGAAAACAGGTTTTTAAGAATACACTACTCTTCACAGCCAAATACGGTCAGGCAAATAGTGATTTCACTATTCATTCATGTATTCTCTTAACGCTGGTGGGTGCCAACGAGGGCAAGATGCCAAAAGGCATTTTTTTGTAATGTTTTTAAAAATGCATTTTTAAAAGACATTTTTTAAAATACTTATTTTAACTCATATGTATGGGGGTTTTGTCTACGTATCACATGTGTGCCTGCCAGAAGAGGGTGGGTGTCAGAGCCCCTGGCACTGGAGTTACAGATGGTTGTGAGCTATCATGTGGGTGGTGGGAATTGAACTTGGGTCCTCTGCAAGAACAACAAGTGCTCTTAAGCCCTGGGCCATCTCTCCAGCCCCCGGCGAGTAGCGTTTGAGCCTCACCTCCTGATGACTGAGACAGAAGGCTTCTTTGCCCCAGTGCCTGTACAGCTCAAGAATGCCAATCAAGTCTCCAATGGCAGTGACGATGGGCAAGCAGAGAACAGACTGGATTCGGGTTCCTGATTCCAGGCCAGTGCCTCTCGGAAATCGCTCGTCCTGAAAAATCAAACAAGGGAAGACTCGAACTTCGGCATCTTAACTTTGTGTGTACACACCTTATGAGCGAACAACGGATGTCGGTTTTGCGTGATAGTAAGAAAGATAATCTGTGAATCTGGCACCCGTTCCCTCACCTTCTCTGCCAGAACCAACCACCCCAGGCTTCGCAGGTGTACGCAGCACAGGCAAACACCGTGTGAAGAGAAGTGTACACAAACACGCCTTCTCTTCTGTTTTTAAGGTCATGCTAACCAGTCCAGCTGAGTTGAACTTCAGGAGCCCAAATTATGCATCCAAGCCATCCTTATCAATTATCGTTACAATGAAAATGGACTTGACTTTAATCATTTTCTGTCTTAGCTAAAATCTCTGCGAGCCAGGACAATGAAATGGGAAGGACTACTATCAAGCTGGCGACCCTGTGCACTCAGTTTCTACCATCTGCCGGAAGCTAACAGGACAAAGGAAACCCTCCCTGAATCGAGAGCAACACGAAAATGTCCGTGTGGCTTTCAGCCTTTGAAAGCCTACATTCGGGACAGAACATTTCCAAACGGGAATCCACAGAGCATCTTCTCTTTGCTTCTTTTCCCCATCTCACTTTAGACTCTCTTTTTAGTTCAATAAAGCAACAGTTAATGTGTTCTAGATTAAATCACTGGCAGAAATAAAAAATTAGAAGCCAGGTTCCAAGTCTGCAGCTTCACAGAACAAACCCCTCCCGTCTGTGTTACTGCTTGTATTTGTCACCTGTGAAGCCCACACCCCCTGCGGTGACAATCATCAGACATTGTGCCTGCACACACTTGAGAGACTGCACCAAGGATCTGTCTGTCATCTCTCTTGGCTGCCGCATCTTTGCTGGCACCCTCTGGCACCGAGGAGGCTCAGGTTGGGCTCAGGCCTGCTTACGTAACTGCTGTTCTGGCTAACGGGAAGGCAGGGAATGAGGTGTCAGCAGTGGTTTTAAGGCTCTCATTCCTCCTCTGACCTGTCATTGTCAGACTCTGCCATGCTGGCCTCACGGGTGGGCAGTGAGAGATGCTGGCAAAGCTGAGGTAGGTGGCTGGAGAGCAGCCACAGCTAACTCATGACCAGCTGACTTCTGACTTATCACCCAGAAGCCTACAAGCCCACCTCAAAGAATGGCCATCCTTAGACTCCTGAGAACCGGCCTCTGGCCACTGCAGGACACCCTTCAGATGGGACAATCAGTCCCACAGCTGTGTTAATGGGAATTACCACGCAGGCACTGTCTATTTCGCATGGATATAGACTTCTTTTTCTGTTTACCCATGGTGGCATGTGTTGAAATAAGGGCTCTGTCTCACGGGGAGCACAACAGGTGTAATTTTCTAAATATAATAAGTTCAACTATAAGCAAATTCATTTATTGATCTGTATCTTCTTTTAATGCTTTTATAGTTAATTTTAAGACAAATTAAATGGTAAGATCAAAATTACATATCATCTTTCTTAATTAAATCATCAGACCATGAGGGTCAAAGCGCCCTACCCCAAGGATATCCTCCACAAGCAGCGTTTTCCTGGACTTGGCCACATAAGCAGAGATGGTGGTGCCCTGGGTGATGGGTCCTGCAGGGATAAGCCGGGGTTGACCTTCCTTTATTCCGGGAGGTGTGAAGACACACAGACTCTAGGAAGAAGAAAAGACAACATTTTAGGTGATCTCCTCTGCCTTTGTCCAATATCCACAAGACTCAAGAGCAGTGGCAGAACATGACCTAAGTAGGCCCAGTAAGCCTGGGAGCCAATCACAGGGAAAAACACGGGATGATGCAAGACTTCACGGGGAGCAGACGGGGAGCCTAAAGTGAAGTCTCCTGTTCCTGCTTTGCACAGAATGCACGTTTGAAATCAGAATTCACAAACATACAGGCATAGAAACTCTCAAGCTAGCCTCCTCTTCGGAATGAGACATGACAGGAAAAAAAGATGGCATCTTGCAACTGGACCCTAGATTCTGTCACGCCAACCAACCAATGCCAAGCCCAGGGTTGAGCGCAATGTCTCAGACCACTGCTTTAAGACCCTGTCACTCGGGGCTGGAGAGATGGCTCAGAGGTTAAGAACACTGGCTGTTCTTCCAGAGGTCCTGAGTTCAATTCCCAGCAACCACATGGTGGCTCACAACCATCTGTAATGAGATCTGGTGCCCTCTTCTGGCCTGCAGGGATACATGCAAACAGAACACTGTATACATAATAAATAAATAAATAAATCTTTAAAAAAAAAAAAAAGACCCTGTCACTCACACTGCTTGAGCTGGAACTGCAGACTTTGGGGTACCATGAATTGAGAAGGCGCCTTCCTCACTGCAAAGTCATGGCTAGTCTTAGTGATTGCCTCTCACTGAGGCAATCCACTCCCAAAAATATTAGGATCAATCATTTTGACAAAATCTAGCCATATTTTAAATTACTTTCCACTTAATAAAATGTTGAAATTATTTTCTAATTAGCAAAGTTGTATCATGATTATCCACCCCTTCGGAACTATTCAGGAGGTTCTGGGAAATTCTGTTTATGCCTTACTTCCACCTTACAGATAAAGCAGCCCGTGCCAGCTGACCCATGTAACCTACTGACTTGTGGTCTGCCCGCACTCACGGAGGCAGCACTAACCGGAGACCGAGATACACTCTTAACTTAGCTGCTGATGCCTGCTTTCCACTTTCCACTATCAGAGAACCCTCCTGGACAGGGAATCCTCCAAGCTTAAGCTTCTTGGTTAAGCCAAACGAGAAGGAAGAAGGGAAGAAGGGAGGGAGGGAGGAAAGGGAAGGAGGGAAGGAAGGGGAGGGAGGGAAGGGAGGGGAGGGAGGGGAGGGAGGAGAGGGAGGGGAGGGTAAGGATGGGGAGAGAGGGCCAGAGCTGAGTTTCGTCTTAACTCTGGCAGCTTTAGAATAACAAGCCCGAAGCTTCATTCAAGTCTGGTGTTCCCAAGCACAGAGAAACAGACCTGAGCTCCAGAGGTATCTGTTAACAAATAAAGTGCATGTGGAAGAGAAATTCCAATAGTTCTGTTGAAAGGGTGAAGCCCATATGCCTAAGTACAAGAGCACACTTAGAGATGAAACAGGTTAGATGATAAATAATGGCTCACCCTATTTATTTTTTTTAAAGGGCTAGAAATCAGTGCTACTTACTTTAAAAACTGCTAGCGTGTGTTAATTATATGCAGCCCTGGATCTTCCCAGTGCTGGTATTCACAACACTTCACCCAGCTCTGAGTCCCTGTTCACTGCAAAGAAGCTTCTCTGACCAAAGATGAAGGGAACCCTGAACTGTAGGTCTGAAGGTCAACTTGTAGAAGGCTGTTTGCTGGGTACCTCAAGTCCAGGGAGCAAAGCAGCAGCAGCAGCTTCCTCACCATGGCCAGAGACCCCAGCAAGTGAGGAAGGCTGCTGAGAACTCCTCCAGTAGCCTGCATGCCTTCCTGCCCCGCCTGGTCCTCAGGTCCTGCTTGATTTATCTGTCTTGCGGTTATCAGAGCATGTACTGCTGGTGGGGAACCAGCAACAGTGGCAACCAACTGTCTTGTTTGGGGGGACTTAGGGTCCTCCCTGGCCAAGAATCCCTAGGGATGTAGCTCACCCCTGAGGTGGCACTGTGTTTAAGCTTAGGATAATTCTACTGTATGCTGGGACACACGGCCTTGCGGGAAGGAGGCTGCCATCGGCTCTGGAGGTCAGTGATGTGCCAGTTGTCACGCTCTCTTCAGACAGAAGAGCAGAGAATGATGGAGGAAGAGATGATTCCAAGGGAAAAACAATTAAGAACACAGTATATTTAGCAGGAAGATAAAACAGAATAGACAGCAGCTAGGTCAGGAGCCAGGTTCCAGGCACCTGTCCTTCCCACATCCACGGCAGCAGCAGGGGAGGAACTTGGGTGTAACTTCATGATGAGACAAAGAACGGGCTGTGGACCACAGAAAGGATGGTCTAGAGCAAGCTCCGGAAGGAAGCTTTGCATTTTCTACTTTGTTTCAGGCTACAGTTGTTAGCTCCGGAGATATACAATGTACGGTTTTTGAGAGGCTTGGCAATTAGCTACCGAACCACACACTTAATTATGCCTTGGAGGCCAAGTCCTGAACTCACAGACCTCGCATGTTCCCGCACTCCCAGGCAATCCCATGCAGAGAGCGGGCGTATACTATAAAAGATTCAGGTAAGCTGTGTCCACGGAAAGCCATCCCTAGATGAGGCTCGCTGCAAAGAGAAGGGTACAGAATGCTTGTGTGTCTGCTAGAATTTGAAAGTTCCTTGGGGGTAATTATGAAAGCCTAATCCTTTACAGTGGGGGTTATACTGCCTTTGCTAACAAGTTTGTGATTTCAAACTCACGAGACAGAAATGTTCCTAATAAAAACCACTGTTAAAATCATGATAATATTGCAATATGTGAAAGCCAAGGGCTCAGGACAGAGGCCCAGAAGCCATCCCTACGGCTGACTTCTCTCCTCTGTATGAGGGCCCCCTGTTCTTTTTTCCCTTCTTAATTTTTCTTACATTTCTTTATTTATCCTGCATGTGACTGTTGAGGAATGTACCATAGTTGTATATAGAGGACACTGGACAACTCATGGGAGACAGTTTTCCCCTTCCACCTTTACGTGGGTCTTGGACATTGAACTCAGGACTTCAGGCTTGGCAGCAAAAGTTCTTACCCTCTGAGCCACCTCACTGGCTCTCCATCCTTCTTCTTAACTCAACACATATCACCTATTCAAAAGTTTCTGATTATGGGTCAATCATGGACAGAATAACCTGTTTCAGGACAGTACAATCTTCATGATTTTTAAAAAGTGAATGAAAGAATAGGGAGCAGCTACTACAAACAAAAAAAATGTCAATAAAGAACTTCCACAGGCTGGGCGGTGGTAGCGAATGCCTTTAATCCCAGCTCTCAGGGAGGCAGAGGCAGGCAGATCTCTGTGAGGCCAGCCTGGTCTACTACACAATGAGTTCCAGGACAGGCAGGACCACAGAGAAATCCTCTCTTGGGGGGGGGGGAGGTAGTGGGGGATAAAGATAGCAAAATACTATCTTCAGCTTTTTCATAGATGAATACCATCAGACAATATTTTACATACTATTAATACTCTTTACATATATTAATATCGAATTTTCTATGACATCTAGTGTTGAACTCTCCAAAATTAATCCCTACACTAATTTTGTATAAACAACTTTTATTAGCACAAGAATGCTTCAGAGGTTAGAAATCTAAACACAAGGAAAGGCCCAACTTTAAGCCTCAACCTCTGCCATGTTTTCCAGGGCGACTCAATTCACTGCCACCAGCATGGGGATATGCCAGGGAGTGAGAGGGGTGAGCAGAGAGCTAGCTCCTTAATTAGAACAACATCCTGAACCTGCCAATATTTGTGAGATAAAAGCAGATAAATAATCTAAGCTAGACAAGATTGGTACCAACAAGCTGGGTTCAATGAAGGGAGAAAAACATGAAAATTATAAATATATATCAAATTTGGAGAAATAAATTTAGTAGAAATGTACAAGGGAGTAGACAAATATAGTTAACGTAATAATTATAAACTAATGCAATTTAGAAAAGCATAATACCATTTAAATGAAGTAGGGAAATCTGCCCTGTTGATATCAACCACCCAGATTCTGTTTCAGTGGCAAATGCACACTCCAGACATTTTCTGGAACACATAATTCAAAGATCACTTCATTCATAAAATTTCATCTTAATGTTGATATTTTTGGTTTTACTCTCAACCAGCTCAACTTTAAAGATAATTTTTAATTAAATAGGAGGGGGTGAAAATTAAAAAAAAAAAAAAAAAAACACCAAGGGACAAAAACCCAGGTCTTTGTGCTATTCTCCACTAGATGGCAGTGCTAGGAAGCAAATTCAGACAGAGGTGGTCTACGGGAAACAAGGCGCCAGGTTCCTGGGAATTTCTAACAGGGAAGGCAAAGGCACTTTTTAATGCTGGTTAGAATTTATTCTACAGTTGAATGAAAAACATCCCAATGAGAGTAAACTACCAGTGCTAAATATAAAAACCCCCAACAATTTCAGGTCGCAGCTTTATGTACTAACATAAACACTGGGTTTCCCTGCTTTTCCATTCCGCTCCGATTTGTACCCAACAAGCAACATTCTATGAGTTGTATCCTTCATTGTTTTAGAATAAAATTTAACAATAAATAAATAAATAAATAAATAAATAAATAAATAAATAAATAAATAAATAAATCAAGGCAAAGTCTATCTCTTTACCAGAGGCTACACCTGAGTGGAAGCGCCTGGGCTGCTCTTCGCACCAAGGTCACAGCTTAGAAACCTGAGTCAGGGCTGTAAGTATGTGTTCTCTCAGGAGGGGAATGATCTTCACAGGCTCCACAAGGCAACACAGTCCCCTGGGGCTTAGCAAGTGCTGCTGTGCCTCACGTTGCTTCTGTGGTCAACAACTGGAAATGCTACTGTCGCTCTGTTAGGGGACTGCTCCACTTATAAACTGCAATGTATAAAATATCAAGGGCATAAACTCGAATGCAGCCTCACCATATCTGCAGACTCCACCTTCTGAAGAAGTCATTTCCCTAGCCGGTCATTTCCTCCTTGAGTGACTCTCTGCTGGGCTGTGGCACCGGGTCTCCGCTCTTTCCCGGAGAATAAGATGATTCTGTTTTGCTTTTTATACTCAGCAAGTGTAGGTTGTTTCTCGTCGTAACAGCTGGCTCTTCTGCCCCGGTAGCTTTACGGTGTTGAGGCTGTACATAACAATCCCACAGCCATGCGGAATGTTTTATCTTAGTTTCTGTTGGCTTCTATCTTCTGCTTAACTTTCTGTTTTCTTTGCCTCTCTGGCAAGAAGTACACGGACTTTAAGTTTGGTTAGCAGGACCGAATTCCACTCACAAATTACACTTCTCGTTAGTGTTGATTTTAGAAATTCAGTCATCTCTACCAGCCCAATTATGAAAATGTAAAGTGAAGCTTGCCAAGTAGGGAGTTCCGGGATTCGACCACCTTATTTAATCCTCGGTGTCTGCGATCAACTAACATCTCAGCTGTCTGCTTCAGTTACTTTGTTACGATTCTGTAACTGAAACAGGTCAATTTTGTTTTGAAGTTTGTGTTGTCCTAAGTGGTGAGACACACCTCTAACCCCAGGGCGTAGGAGGCTGAGGCAGGAGGAACACAAGCTAGGTCAGATCCCAATACACCTTGAGTTCCAGACCAGCCTGAAGCTACAGAGCAAGCCCATGGGGGGCAGAGAAAAGGAAGACATTTTAATGTGAGTTTAGGATGCCTACTTCACTTCTTCAGATTCAGGTGATTGCTCCACTTGGAGTTTAGCTTTGCACAGGGTGAAAGACAAGAATCTCTTTTATTCTTCTATGTGCAGCTATCCGGTTTGACCAGCGCAGTTTGTAGAAGATGCGTCTTTTCTCCAGTGTCATTAGTCTCTCTCTTTAACAAAGATCAGGTGGCTGTTGGGAGTCTGTGGGTCTGCATATGGGTTCTCAATTCTATTCCTTTAATCCATAACTCTGTTTTTATGCCGGTAGAAGGTTATTTCCATTGTTATAGGTCTGTAGTAAAACTTGAAATCTGGGATGGTAATACTTCCAGCAGTTCTTCTATTATTCAGGATTATTTAGGCTAACTTGGGTCTTTTTGTGTCTCCATAGGAATCTGAAAATCATGCTTTCCAGTTCTGTGAAGATTTGTGTCAGCATTTCAATGGGGGTTGCACCAAATCTGTAGATTAGGTAGGCTGGCTATTTTCACTATATTAATCCTACTGACCCTTAAGCATGGGAGATCTTTCCATCTTCTGATGTCTTCTTCAATTTCTTCAAGGTCTTAAAATTTTTAATCATACAAATCTTGCACTTGCTTGGTTAGTTATCCTGATTTTTTTTTTTTTGAGGTTATTGTGAGAGGCATTGATTCCTTGATTTCTTTCTCAGCTTGTTTGTCATTTGCATAGAGAAAGGCCACTGTTAATTTTTTATCTTGCTACTTTGCTTAGAGTGTTAAAGGCTATAGGAATTTCCTGATGGAGTCTTTAATGTCTTTATGTATAGAATCATATCATCTGAAAATAAAGATATCTGACTTTTTCCTTTCCTATTCATATTTTATCTCCTTCATTTGTCTTATTTCTCTAGCTAAGACTTCTTTTTTTTGTTTTTGTTTTTTGAGACAGGGTTTCTCTGTGTAGCTTTGCGTCTTTCCTGGATCTCGCTCTGTAGACCAGGCTGGCCTTGAACTCACAGAGATCCGCCTGCCCCTGCCTCCCGAGTGCTGGGATTAAAGGCGTGCGCTACCACCGCCCGGCATGATTTCAAGTACTATACTGAACAGGAAGGGAGAGAATGGACATCCTTTTGCTCCTGAGTTAAGTGGGAATACTTTGAGTTTTTCTCCGTTCAGCATGATTTTGGCTGTGGGCTTGTTATATACTGCCTTTTGAGATATGTCCCTCAGATCCCTAGATTCTCCAACATGAAAAGATGTTGGGTTTTGTCAAAGGCCTTTTTTGTATCTAATAATATGATCATATGGTTTCTGTCCTTGAGCTTCTTTATGTAGAAGGATATATATTGATTCAAATAAAAAAGTCAGTGCCGGGAATAATGCTTTGGTTATCCTCCAGAACTTGATTGTAAGTCCCCATTGCTGAAAACACCACATTCTTGAGTCATAGTACATGAAGAAATCTTGCTGGTATTAACCTAGGAGCCTCATCCCTACTGGCTACCTTTCAAAGTGCTAGAGGATGCTATGCATTCCACCAGGGGAGAAAAAGAATCCACTTTCTTTCCTAAGGGTAAACTAGACTTTCCTGGGAACTAGACTAACAACAGCCCTGGCAATATATGCTCACTGGTGCAGTAGCGGCGTGCAAGGGAGTAACCAACCACTTTCTGGTTGGATTTAACTCACACCCCATAAGAAGGAACTCATGCCTGGTACTGCCACTTGGCCAAAAACCGAAGACTGGCCAGGCCATAAGCCCTAGAGGGAAACCTAATACTATTATTCTGCCGAATAGACACACCAATACAGTCCCCCTAGTGTTTATCCTTAAACCTCCAGATTAGTGTATGTATTAACCCTCATTGAGTAAGTTTCTTTTTATAGTAGACAGCAATTAATACAGAGGCCTACAATTTGTTGATATGCTGAGAATAAGAGACTGTGGAACTCTCAACAACTCTAAATGAAACATCTATATCAGATCCCTTACCCTGCCCCAAGACTTAGGGATCATTATGGAGGCAGGGGTGGGTGGAAGCAGAAAGATTGTAAGAGTTGGAGGTAGTGGACATCTATAACAAAACAGTGTTTGCTGGATGTGACACAGTATCTTGTACACACAACCCACAGCAACTATTACTGTGTGCACAAGACCTGCAGGAGATCAAGTCAACAAAAATCAAAGCGTGCATGGGGGAGGGGCTTGTGAAGCCCCATCCACAGCTAAGGCTCCACTATCAGCCGAAGGGTATTGGGAGATAGAGCATTTGCCCGTGCTCCAGCAGATTGTCATTATATATACACTAAGCTGACCCAGCAGGTTTAAGTAAAGAGCCCACAAAAGTGGGAAGGAACAGTGTGGAGAAGGGCAGAGGAGAAACTAGAGGGGAAGAAAAGGGGATGGACTGCATATAATGCAATCAGAATGCATTACATGCAAGTATGAAATTCTCAAACAAAAAATAAATTTTATTTTTAAAATAATAAAAACAACAAAACACTATCCTTATGTGCAATGCTTCACCTCTCATAGACAAAAAGGATTCGTGAGCACATGCAGCAGCAGCAGAACTTCCCCATGGAAAGCAAGATCTGCTGCAAAGAACTACCACCTTTCAGAAACACCAGTAGAATCAGATTGAAAAATTACACTCTTGAAAAAAAGTTTTAATCTTTTAGAGAAGCTGGAAAATGTATATTTTTATTTTTTTTCACTCATGTATATGTGTATCTACATGAATGTTTGTGTGTGTACATGCATGCACATGCATGCCAGCAGAGGAAGGCCATCTCATCCCCTGAAGCTGGGGTTACAGGTAGTTGTGAGCTACCCAATGTAGGTGATGCATCACTGGATAGAGAATAACGAAAATAGTTCCCCAGAAACCTAATATGAAGAAAATAAGGGATGTTGGGAGGTAACAAAACCTCACAGCTGCCTTTTTTCTTGGGTACCAACTAAAGTCTAAACGTGTGAACCTCCCAAGAAAACTGTAAAGTAATGCAGCTCTCCTGGGGTGATGCAGGGCACCCTGCATGCAGGTGCACACCATGCCAAGCACACAAACGTAGGCCACAGCTCTGTCATCACAGGCCAACGGGACAGGAAATAACGTGAAAAGAGATAAGAAGACCTTGAAATTAGGATGTATGAGGCTCTGTCCATCTCACTGTGATGGATATCTCACCTGGACAGCATAGTTAAGGGGCCTAGCTCTCACTGGAGAGCACAAGAAAGGAGCTTCAACACCAGGCACAAAACAGTTGGAAGAATAGATACAGAAGTATCTTATTCTGGATAGGAAGGGAAGGCGGGGCACATGAAACACCTGAGCAAGTATGTCAGTGCTGGAGAGGGGGCTGTGAACAAAGGCGTAAGAAACAATTTGGAAAGAAGATGGAAGCTCCTAAGACTCAAGGAATGAAACTGGAAGAAACAGAAAGTGAACTTAACTCCATCTAGGAATAAGAACCATCCTTGGAGGATGATTGGCTGAAAGGGCAGGAAAGCAACAGCTTTCAGTTGACTTTAAAAGTCAGAAATCCATCAGCCTGAATCCACTGTAGACCAAATGTATCACTGAAGAAACTGGGTGAAATGAGACACATTCACCCAGGGTTCCCACTAATCAGCTCTCCCTGAGAGGAGCTACAGGAAGAACCTCAGATGGAAGACAATGACCCTAAGGAAAGGCTGAGATCAAGGTGAGGTGGCAAAAAGGGAAAGTAACATCTGGAGGACTGAGAAGGTCATTTCTATGACAGGAACCCCTGGGTGAAGAGAAAACCCCTACCCAGGCTATGCTCTAACCACACATCCTGATGCTCCAAGAGATGTGAAACCACACCCAACACAAGCTGCTGTGGTGCTGGAAGGAGAGGAGTGTGAAAAATCTGCTCCTGAGAGGATCATGTGTGTGTGAACCCGTCCAACCAAAGGCTGAAAGGGTCTGATACCAGCACCTTCTAAGGTGACAGCGACTGAGTGAAGAGATTCAGACTAATATGTAGAAGGCCACACACACTAGAAAGCTTTTCCAAGTCATCTTTGAGAAGGCTAATCATAAAGTCAACAATAGTCATGTGATTGACCAGAGGAGTTTGGGAACCTAACTCCAGTTAAGTCGGTCCCCTCTGTGACTTGCATGTCAGCCACATGGAGCCTCTGGGGTCCTTACACATAACTTTCCTGTACTCTACACATCAGTGGCAGCTCAGATCAAAGCCTGTCACATTTTCAGGTGAACAGTGGCATCATATTCAGGATCCAAATTTTAGCAGAGAGAAGACCCGCTGAGTGCCCATGTGGGCCACTTGTGTGCCTGATCTCAATAGATGTGATCCCAGAGACACACACCACACACCGGCACAGGCAGCTTTGCAACGTAGGCCATCCCAGGGGATAATAAAATGTGGGCCCCCGTAAGTACACTGCGCTCACACAAATAAGCCGTTGGCAGAAGCAACGGACATTGTCCTAATGGTTTTCTAATAGGAATTCTTACATGAGCGGGTGTCGAAAGACAAGTGCTTCACGATTCATGAGGGATCTGAAAACTTGGGTCTTCTAGGCATGTTGACAGGATGGTGGTTTTCAGAAAACTGGGAGAGTGGATGTGCAGCGGAAGCTGGTCAGTGGGCACTGAGGTGGAGTACACGGGAAAGTAAGAGTGCTGTACCACGGCACAGCATGACACATCACGGAAAGCCACAGGAAGGGATTTGAGGGAAATGTGGCTTTGGCGGGTAGACACAGTTAGCCGACTAGGGCTCACGTGATACACCTCACTGACATGATCATTCTCTATGTGTGTGTGTCAGTTAAAATAAGATTTCAACTTTAAATTAAAGACTATCTCCACAGTCTTTAAAAAACAATTTTAAATGGGAAAGAAGACCACAGCTCTTTATTTTCGGGGGTTAGCCATCTTAAACAGTCTGCAGTACAGTTCCAAGCCTTCAAAGCTGACTGAAGTCTGAATAACGCACTTTGGTGGACATTCTTGTCTCACTGTTCCTTTGACAGACACAGGGGAGGGGACGGGGCTGGCAAAGGTCCTCACCCCACATGAGCTGTGTCGTCACATCACACAGGCAAACGATGGCTGTGGGCAGTGAGAGGACTGGTTATGAGGCAAGCCCACCACGGTTTGGACGCAGTCCGCTCTCCCTGCATTATTTGTACTACTCAGGAAGAGGGCCTTACAAATCTCAGAGCCCTTCCTCAGCCTTCCTGCCAGCATGCTCTCTAACATCAATGCTACACGTTTAGCGACTCAAGAACATGGGAATCGTGTTGCAAATCCCCACCACAAATCGCCACGGCGCGGCCCAACTCATAAAAGCAGCACATTTACCTCATGAGCTTATGAACGGACTTGGTTACAATGAACACATTAAGATTAGTGCCAGGGCATAACAAGTGAGACACTAATACTGGAGTCAGTGAAATGTGTCTACACATATGTGTCCTGCAGGTGACCACAGGCCATGTCACATGTACTCAATCAGGAATCCAGGAACAGCCAACCGAGTCAGAGACTCTGGCCCAGGCTTAGCAGCTACCCCCCACAGTGCTTTTTAACAGACTCACCTTTCAAACCCTAGAAAAATCCCACAACTCTAACCTTTTGTTCTTATCTACTCTGAGGTAGAGGAAGTGCAGAAAGGACACAGGCTCCCCTCTGTGGCACCACAGCCCGCAGGGCTGGAGTAACTTGTATAGGAAAAACACATTCTAGAAATAACACACATGGTACAGGATACTATAAACCAAAGCAAGAACACACACATCAATTGCATGTTAGGCCTGTCTGCTGCAAGGCTATTACTGACAGGCAGTAACTGTACATACAAGCCAAACACAAACAAGCCTTAAGGTACACATTACGACATGCCTGCTGTTTGCAATGGAGTAGATTCTTAGAGCACTCGTGAGACTTTCTTATCTAGAGCACCAAAATCTAAATATAGATACTTACATTATTGCACTCTCCAAGGAAGTACAGTGCAAATCCGTCGGCTTTTGTGGCTGCCAAAGCAATAAAAAGAAGGAAGAGACTAATCTCAATGGAAGAACGTAACATCATGGATTCTACAACGAGACTCTGGTTCCAGCCTTTGCATGGATTGGTTAACATAACCGATGCCCATAAATAGAACAGGGTAATGTGTGGCTTTGCCCGACAGCACAGTCAGAAGAGTCCCAGTTTTCACCTCTGACTGCAGATAGGTCCATGGCATCCTCCAATGCACAGTGCAGTCTACACACCTCACACATGCCATCTGTTGGGCCTTCAGTCCTCACAGTGGGACAGAGGCGCACTGCATTTAATTTTTAAGTATAAAAAAATCCTCAAGGATACTGAACAATTAAGTGCCCACCAAAATCATTATGCAAATATACACATAACAATGAAGTGAACAGATTTTAACTTACATGTTTCTTCAAGACTATCCAAAAGCAATTATCATAACGAACACTCTAAGTTCTGGGGGGTGGAGTGTCACCCGGATTTAAACTCCCTATAACTCACTTGGGTCTGTGCATGTTTGGGTGGGCATCTAGCCGGGCTCATCTGAAGCCTCCTGATCAACAAAACAGTGGGGTCACAAGCTCACTTGGGAAGTGAGGACGACAACCAGCCAGTCAGTACACGTGGCAGCATGCAGAGTGCCTAGCAGGAAGTGACGTCGTAACACTGCTGTCCACATGTCCAAGCGTTTTGATTCTCAGATTAAAAACTTGAAAGACTCAGCGTCATAGCGGACGACGGAAAACACCATGCCCTGGAGACTTCAGCATCCTGCTACAATACAGGCCATTTCTGGCTGTCTGAGTAAGCTCAAAGCATGCTTGTCTCCCTTAAAAATTAACAGCTAAGCTGGGTGGGTAGTGTTGGGGAGAATCTGGGAGTAGTTGGAAGAGGGGAATAAATATGCTCAAAATAGACTGCATGAAACTGTCAAAGAATAAATTGAAACATTCTTTTAAAAACCTGGCCTCTTCCTTTTTGAAGATGAGATTTAATTCGATACAAAGAAAAAAGCAGGTGCTGGCCCCAGGTGGGAGCCGCTGCATACAGCAAGCAGGCACGAGCTTATTTGTAACGCGCTCAGGTAATCTGGAGATTTGTGGGTTCATTCATTCTGGTAGTTTCACACTCAAATACTTCTGCTACAAACTGAGCCCCGCCACAGAAGGCAGCCACGAGGCCCATCCCCCTCGCGGGTCAGAGGCCTCTTGTCACTCTTTGCGAAGTGGCCCCACCCACCCGAGAGGGAGCACAGAGTGCCTTACCTATCCTGATGATGCTGCTCAGTTCATAGAGGAGCAGGTGGTTGTCCCCACCTGTGTCCAGGCGCTGCTCTATGTAGCTGTTCAGCTCGTACACAACTCCCTGCATGTTCGTGTCCTGGTACTTGAACACAGAGATAACAGAAGTGAGGCGTGGTTAAAGGACAATCAAACCCTGGCATATAAAGCATGCTGTCTCTACAGCCTCAGGCTCTGGCTGTGGACTGCTTAGAGCGCGCTGCTAAACGCAGTCTAGTTGTCAAACAGGCAGGCTGAAAACTAAACCTGCCAGGACTCCTCCGTCAAGGTTGTCTTCAGGCTGCAATCTGTTGCCGGCTTATTTGTATAAGAACATCAAATGTTATACATTGCAACGTTTACCCATAAGGACAGCTTGACTGGTAAAAGAGTTCAAAGGCCGCCTGAGGGAAAGTGTGACACCATCCCCAGAGACAGTGTTGGGTGAAATACTCCATGAGCTCAGGTCCCTACAGAGCAGGGGTGAGCAGTGTGCCCAGATGCTGCACTCACTGCGGGACATGCTGTCATACCAGCAGGAAGGGTGCTCATCCGACCCTGGCCAGTCAGGCCACACTGCCCCCCTCTCAAGGACAGAAGCTGAAGTTCCTCCCTGCTCTCCCTGTCCCATGCTTAACTTACAAACCCTATTTCCCAAATAGCGACCGTTGCAAACTAAAACTAAAACAAGATTTGTTGATCCCTCAGCTGAAAACCTTCCCAGGCCTCCCACTGCACCAGGGAAATGGACCAACCAGCACCTCCAGCAAACACTGCTGCCGTCCACCAGGGACGCTGTCTCTCCCGTCCCCACCCCCTGCACACTCAGGGTCTCAACTCTGACACCTCTCTGTGTCGGGGCCACTCAGACATCTTTCATTCTAAAGATCTGCTCCAAGTGTCCTGTGTGAAACCTGTCTGTGGAGCGAACCAGGGACTCCATCGGGGCAGCCAGCCCACCCCACCCTGCCTGCACACCTACGGGACAGTCCCTCTGCTGTTCACACTCTCATGGAAGGGTGTCGGTGAGGAGTTAAGCCCCATCTGCTCCGAGTGTAAACGAAGAGAGGACCCAGTGAGCCCCCAGCTTGGACCACTTGGGCCAGAGGTGCTTGGAGAACCTCAGCACTTCCCTGATGACCGTCAGAGACAGCAGGACTGGTCAGCCAGAGTGAGGGACCACAGAGGCCCGGCTGCCACCCCAAGCCATGGTTTGATGCTATCTCTAAGGACCTGGCTAGGGGGACAGCCTGTGCTTGGAGTAAGCTGGGAACAAGCGTGAAGACTGCTGTCACCGGACTAGATCCCCTGACGTCACAAGTTACACCTCGGGGTGGCAGAAGGCCAGGTGGCTGCATTCCGTGTCCAGAGAGGAAGAGAGTATGATCAGTACAAGGGACAAGATCAAAGCTGCCACCAGCATGGCCCGGTCTGCAGAGAGCTGACGTCCTGGCCAGACAGGTGTCCCTGCTAATCAACATGGCAGCCCTCTAACAGGCTTTCAGATCTCCAACCCTAAAGTTCTCAGTAAGGGAGCAGAAATACGACCTTATCTCCACAGCAGACTTGTCAATGAATTCTCAGAGGAAGCCAGTTCCTAGGCTTGACTCTTTCAAATCGAGAATGGGAGGTGGGGCCCAAAGAAAAAAGGACACTAATACCCAACCAACAACACATAAAGCAGACCATCTTCCTCCTTTCCCACAAGCCTGCAGCTTCCTACACCTCAACACCTGGGCATGACGAAGTTACCCAAACAGGAGGACCACCGGCCACCAGCTGGTGTCTGTGGTGGTTTGTTGCTGGATTCTGTCGCAGAGACAGACTGCTATGACCCCCAGCTATCTTCTAGTTTGAGACTCTTCCTGACTCCTACTTCACAAGGGCACCAGCGCGATGGCAGACTCTGCATAGGGATCACCAGCAGTTCAAATCCCGATGTCCCCAGAACAGCACCCAGCAGGTTACAGCCTGTGAAGGATCCTCTATGGATCATTCTGAAGAACGTCATAGAATATTCTACTGTCACAAATGCCCTTCCCTACTGCTAACCCGAACACTGGCTCTGAAGTCTCCCTGCGTCCTGGGAACGGGCTAATCTGAGACTTACACTGACCAGGAGGAAAGCTGAGCGGAGAGAGTGCCTGGGACAAAAGCCCCACTAGACAGCTGGGGTTTATTTATTTTGTGAGGTTTTCGTTTGTGCGTGTGTCTGAATGCTGGGAACCGACCCCTGAACCTCATGCTTGTCAGAGCTAACTCCGTAGCCTTTGGATGTTTCTCTTCCATGAACACACACGTTTTTGTGTCTCTTGGGGGGAAGGGGAGATTCAGCAAGAGGACAAATGAGTTGCTGAGCCCTGGTACAAATGGCTTCACAGCAAGTCCTTCCTCACAGCCTGGCCATACCCTTTGATAACAGTCTTTGCCCCCACTGAGGTCAGAGCCCAGTAGCTTTCTATCGCTTCTGGACAAGAATCAGTTGTCACAAACCACACATGCACACGCATGCACACACACACTCATACACACACACACACACACACACACACACACACACACACACACACACCAGGACAGGGATGGAGCACGTATCATGGAATATCATCATCTCCAGGCTCCTAGTTTCTCATCTGTGTGAAAGGGAGATGAACCGTAACCATCTTCAAAACTTTCAACCCTTCATAAAGTTCACAGTGAGTGTCAAGTGACTTCTGTCCTTTACGACAGCTTGTGATCCAGAGCAAAGGAAGGCAGGTACTGTACGAGCTCCCAAACCTTGGGATGAGCGTGGCCATCCTCGCCTTCAGTGTCTGTCCACACTGACCTCCTGCAGAACAATCTTTACCAGTGCAACCACCGGACACAGCACTTCACAAGGACAGCACCAGGACACAAAAGCCAAGCGTGGGAAGTCCTCTCCGACAGACGTCACAGTGTCCCCAATGAAATCTGGCTGTGTCCCCAACCGTCACTAAGGGTTCACTGTGGCGTCTCGGGGCATCTGGCACTTGTCTGCAGTGTGTGGATCTGGACACTGAACTCGCATCCTCAACCCGCACAGTAAGCACTCTACATTCTGAGCTGTGGCTCGGGCTCAGTTTAGGCATTTTCAAGCAAGCAAAGCTATAAATAAAGACTTTTTTTTTGGTCACACAGACACCGTAAACTGGAGAATCCTAACGACTCTACAACTGAGCACTGGCAGTGAAGGACCGATGAAGTCCAGGAGCCTCAGAGGCGGAGGCGGAGGCACACTGATAGTCTGGAGTAAGAGGCTGGCTTCCAGCAGCCATGTATTTTAAACTCTCGGTAGCAGACTGAAAAAGGCTAACAGCTTGGTGGTAAGTCCTCGCCTAACATCTACAAGACCCAGGGATCCACCTTCAACACCTCTGAAAAATAAGTAAGAATAGCAATTGACAGGGTCACAGGAGGTTGACCCTAGAGTTCTGAGACAGGGGAAAAAGCGGCTGCCCTGCCAGTCCCGGAAAGCGACTCTGAGGAACGCTACACCCTCAGTGAAGGAGGCGGGCATGTTCCTGGGAACACAGTCAGGGACTTGGAGAAAGCTGGAGAAGAAGCCAGACAGAGCAGAGGGACAACACACACAGGACACCAGCTCGGGAGTGAGCAGTGTCCTTCACCACATCAGGCACCACCCGAGGAATTCACACCGAGCTGGGGAATCAGGCGGGACCCCACACACAAGCAGGGTTTGCTTCTGAAAACATACCATCCACTCAATGCAAAGAAACAGAAATAATAAAAACTCATGCTAAAGAAGAATAATGAATTCAAGGGTTCACTAAATAACACGAACTAATTTAACTCAGGAAGAACAACAGGGTGCAGAGGGCTATTCGAATAACAGCTTAGGAAAAGGAGAATGAAGCAACAGTCAGGAACCACCGACTGCAACAGCAAAAGATTCTGATGCTTATGTCACTGCTAGAAAACCGGCTGTGGAGGAGAGTGATGAGAACAGGAGCCGGAGATGTAGGGGAAGGGCCGGCCCGGCATATGGGCTTCCGGGTGTGGGTCCCTGGTAATCAAAGGTTCTCAGCAGTGTAAGCACACTGTAGTAGCCGAAGCTCTGGCTCTCGGGGACTTCAAGCTCTTGTGGAGGGGGATAAATAAGAGAAGATGAGCAAATAGCCCGTCTCTTTGACAAAAAAAAAAAAAAAAAAAAAATCAAATGCCTTAATGAGAATCTGCAACACAAGAGCAGCTGGATCCATCAAGGTATACTATTTCTTTTCTGTATCCCTTTCTTTACAATAAAGATACGTGTTGAACAGCAATGTTCCCGACACCTGGGGTTCAGTGGACCAGAACCGGCCGCACATCTGGGCTTCAAACAATTCTCCTGTTGTGATATCTTTAAATGCGTACACCCTGGTGCGGGTTTGCGGCTGCTGAGATCGGTAAGATCGAACGGGAAACAGTTTGAAAGCTCGTGAAAAGGGAATGTTGTTTGGTTCCCATTTTTAGTTGTCTGGCGTGGTTTAGTACTGAGCCTCAGACCAAATGGCCTCCACTGACAACCAGAGAACATATGTGTCTTTTATGTAACACTGTCATCAGGAAATCAGACACAATTCTCCATAGACAAATGGTCCGTGTGTTCAATCTACCGCGGAGACTGTGGGCTCTGCCCGATACTGTGCACGCAAGCAGATCCAGTAATAAACAGTGAGAGCTTCGCCTAGGTGCCAGAAGGACAGACTGGGTTGCCCTGGGGGACGCTTCACATCAGATCTACTCAGGGCACTGCCACACTCAGGGCCGAGCTTCTTGGGGGCTTCTGCAGCTCTTGTGGCTACCTGAGTAACCAGCAGTCAAGGCTGAGACAAACAACCCACGGCCTAAGAAGAGAAGGGTTCTTTCCCACGTTCACAAGTTCAGGTGGCTAAAGCCATTTCATGTGGTATGTTTGATAATGAGAAGGGGGAGGGGCTCCCCTTGCAGGCATTCCAAGGGCTCTTCCTCACTAGGGTGTAATGACTTTCTAAGCGAGAAACACTTGTCGGGCTGTTTGGTTTCCAGAATTAAGAATGTTTCTATTTTTCTTTACCTGTCTGGGGCATGGCATCTCTTAAGTGTTCTTTGGATGTTGTGCTGGTTAATGCCATCAACTTGACAGGGTCCAGAAAGCACTTAAGATTCAAGCTTCTGGGTGTCATGGTCTGAAAGGGAGTGTCTAGGGTGGGTTAGCTGAGGTGGAACAACCTACTGTTGTGGAATATTAATTTAAGTTGTGTTACATTCATTCACGCTGTGGAATACTTGTTTAATAATACAAAGATGTGTTACGTTCTTTTATGTTGCACTGTTTAACTCTGTGATGCTGCTGTGTTACTTCTCTGTCTAAAACACCTGACTGGTCTATAAAGAGCTGAACGGCCAATAGCAAGGCAGGAGAAAGGATAGGTGGGGCTGGCAGGCAGAGAGAATAAATAG
>CABHPQ010174880.1:53673-65451 GCA_902168405.1 Peromyscus aztecus | reverse complement strand
GGAGAGTGGGAACAGGTGGACAGATGCACCGGAGAGTGGGAACAGGTAGACAGATGCACAGGAGAGTGGGGCCAGCACTTTTGTTGCCCTCCCCTCACCTGTGAAACCACCAGGGCAAAATATATCCAACAGAGCAATGGCCTTGTGGACAGGAAAACAACTCAAGTTTTGGAGGTACCCTGGGGGCTGGGGAGGCCAGAACTCAAGTCAGGACTTGAAAACAAAGGGACTGAAATTAGGGTGGGAATCCTAGGGGCTGCTTCCTGGAAAGAAAAAGACCTGGAAACTTCCAGATCTTTTCCACTCAATGGAACCCAGCCCGTGGTTCAGTTCTGCATGGTACAAAGGTGATCTGCCTATCTTAGCTAAGTATATCTTCCTTGGAAGATGGGAACAGCAGGTATAGCCTTCAAATATCTCTACACCTGTTCATACCAGAATGCAGCGATTCTACATGGGAATTCAGCAGACAGATTTCAGGCAGACTTAATACTGACATGCAGGAGTCACTGAGCAGGAAGCAGGCTACATGGAGACAGAGGAATAAAAATAAGAACATAAGAGGGCAGAGGGCTAGTGGAAATACCCAACAAGGATGTGATGAGGGACTGAGAGGGAGAGAAGGGGCACACAAGGCTGGTAGAAGGGAGGTTACAGACACTCATATCCCCAAACCCTTCAAACCCCAAACAGCTTAAATAACAAGAAGCAATGTCCACAAGTTGTTATAAATTACTAAAAAGCAAACACGAGAGACATATCTTAAAATCTAACTGTAATCAAAGACAAACTGACCACAAAGAAGAAGTCACAGTTAATGTTCACCAGGAACAGTGGGAGAGTAACAGAGTAACTGGAGGGCAAAGACAGATGCAGAAGCAACAATTGCCGCCCAAGAGCCCTGCACTCTGAACTGGGGCGGCGGGAGCATCTCAAAAATGAAAGTGAAACAGCCGTCTTCAGACAAACAGATCAACTGCCAGTGAACTGGTACCGAGAGGAGCCACTGTGTCATGCTTATGGGATACAGATGGACAGTGGTCCCGGGCAGGAAGAGGAATGAGTGTAGGAACACAAACGTTGGATGAATCTGAAGGGCATTTACAGAAATGAAGGACATTTAAGACATCCTGAGCAGTTCTGTCTGTCCCATATATACACACCCTTCTCATGGGGTATGTGTGTGTGTGTGTGTGTGTGTACAGAAAACAATGGGGTGGGGAGGTGTCTGCTCAAGAAGTAACAAATGCTCATTCATCTTGGACTCTGCTAGTTGATCACAGTTGAAACTTTAACTAGATGGTAAGCCGGAAGCACTCACCCAGAAGGAGAAGGACACGTGTCTGAGCAGGCAGGACTTGGGACACAGTGACATACTGGCCTTCCACTCAGTTCTCCAGAGCACACATCAAACACACAAGGACTAAATGCTCCTGCCACAAGACAAAGCTTGTCAGAGCAGATGGAAGTCCAGAAGTAAGAGGCCACTCTACACACTTCACAGAGAAGGTTCGAGTATGTGCACAGGAAACGAACCGAAAAATGGAGAGACTTCATATGACAAGGGTGTCAGCCCACCAGGACGAGCAGAAACTTACCAGCAAATCTCATACAGAAGCACAGGGATTCAGGTAAGTGTCCCCAGCCCTGGTCAACCTTAGAAAGTGATGGCTGCTCAGCCATGAGTTGTTTAACTAGCTGCAGAAGTGAGGGTGTGGGGGTGGGTGGGAGATGTACTCACTGCTATCACGAAGCCCAGGACCCAGGGAGAAAGGAAGGACCAAAGAACAAGCAACCAAATCTGCATTACTGTTTTAGCATCACCTATTTCTGCCCAGCACAACAGATGGAGAACTGAGCCACATGTGTAGCTAGGCATGTGGGGATAAGCTTTGTAACCCTGATGAAAAGCTTGGAGGCGGTGACTCCGTGCAGGCCTTTAGAGAGGCTGGCACAGTCCAAGGGAAACTGCTGCCCAAGCCACACATTGCCACGGCCAGGTCCTTTCTCCAGTGCCTGTCACACCTCAAAGGGTCCAAAGGGGAGGGTGCTTAGACAGGAAAGTGGCTAAGAGCAGTCTGTGGCCGGGACATAAAGGGAACCAAAAGGAAGCCACACTGATGGAGGGCAGGCCCTTCCCCGTTGGCCTGGAGAACCTGAACTGGACAATGATGGCCAGCCTTTTTCCAGCTTCTCAGGAGCCTTCCAGCTGTGCCAGAGAAACCAGTTTCCCTTGGGAGTGAAGTGAGTTCAGCTGCCAGCTGTCAATATTCACTGCTTCCTGACTCTAAGTGCATCAGGTCACATGGCAGAGGCCCATGACTAAAGTTAGGACCATAAAGAATTCTGGAGCATGGCAGCAAGGCCGCTATACCCAGCAATGAAGCACAGAGAGGGCCCTGAAGCTGGGCGCTCAGACTCCTGTGGGCACTGGGTTTCACCGTGGCTTGGTGTTTGTGGCATACCGCAGACATATAAATAACCTCGTAACCCTTCTGGCTTCCCAGGGACAAGGGCTACTGAGATTCAAGGTGGCACCCTAAGGGTCCCAGTTGCCTACCCTGGCCAAGACCTACTGGTGATATTTGTCAGCCATCGGTTACTATGACAAAAGACCCACAGAGTAAACCCAAAGAGGGAAAGGTTTATTTTGGGCCCCCAGTTCTAGAAGCTTCAGTCCATGGTCACATGCCCATCGCTGAGGGTCTGTGGTAAGGGAGAAACGCAGAGTGACAAAGCTGCCCACCACCTATGGCTGTCAGGAAGCCTGGGGGAAGCGGAGGGAAGTGGAGTTACGTGATACAGAGTCCACAGGGCCTCACTTTCTTCAACTAAGTCCACTTAGTAAGTTTCCACCCCTCCCCACAACAGTCCGACAAATGGTGAAGCCATCCACAATCACTACCTGGACAAAGTCAGAGTCCTCATGATCCAGTCACTTTCCCAGGTCTCCACCCAGCTCACTGGGGACAACCAAGCCTTTAACACACAAGCCTAATCCAAACCACTCCAGAGAGGGAGAGAGGGACGGGAAAGGCACCTAGGCTTACCTACCAAGGCCTAATTCCAGTTTGCTACCCAGGTGAGCTCTGAGTCAGGCCTTTGGGGAACTTAGGTATGAAGTCTCCAGACAGACCTATCTACCTCACGCCAGTGTACACTGAGTGAGGAAACTAATGCACACGAGACTGAATACAAACTGTGAAGGCTTGCCCTGTGCTTCGGCCAGACTCCACCTCACAGGCCATGGGGCCCGCAAGGCCGAATGCCTAACAACATGAAGCGGGAGCACACAGGTGGTTCTCCCCCGAGAAAGGTGACAGCCCTCCAACTAAAAGATGTTAGCTCAGCAGTACACATACAATGTTGCAAGACCAAGCTTAAGGTGCTCTGGTCCCTCAGCTACACTAGGAACCAAACTGTCCTCACCCAGGTCTTACGCCTCACAATGGAAAATCGTAGGTCCCATAATGACCATCTTGCCAAGGCCTCACTCGCTCTGTGCTGGCAGGCTCCTGAGAGCCTTCTCCTGGCATGAGCAGTGTTTACTCTCCAGAGGGACACTGAGAGTCAGGGCTATGTCAAGCCCACAGTTCCAATCCTGGCCGTCCTCTCAGAACATGGCCAACACTGGTGACCCAGAGACAGTAAAGTAAGCACAGCCAGCAAGCCAAACACCCTACTAAGCTGCAGTGTCCTACTGGAAGCCGGGGACATCCTCAAGAGTGTCATCCCCGAGGGCTGCAAGTATGACCTCTTTGTTCACAGCCAGACTTTCTGAAAGCAGTTGTTTAAGCCAGAGCTCTTAAAACACCAGAGCTGAGCAACCACAC
The DNA here is from genome assembly GCA_902168405.1 of Peromyscus aztecus. Taxonomy (NCBI): domain Eukaryota; kingdom Metazoa; phylum Chordata; class Mammalia; order Rodentia; family Cricetidae; genus Peromyscus; species Peromyscus aztecus. The sequence continues at coordinate 61,618 of CABHPQ010174880.1, read as the reverse complement.
TGTGCAAATTGAGCAACGATGAGACATTCTAGCTGAAAGCCTGCTGGACAAACAGTTAGGTTTGTAACTTGGGCAGCCCCTCATCAGGTGCTCCTCTGGGGCACTCAGCAGGACACCCTAATCTCAGGACCATCTTTTAGTACGAGATGCAAGCACATTTCAAAGTCCCAACATTTGAAATTCAAGAGAAGAAGAAACAGGAGCAACCGTGAAACTGACTTAGCACAGGAAAGCTGGGGAATCTGCCTTCACTAAACACATTTCCTTTTCATGGGATTTGATGAAAAAACCCAAAGGGGGGGGCTCTTGGCCAGCAGGGAAAAGACATCCCTGACAGTGTGTTTCCATGAAGGCTTGTTGGTTTCCCAACAGAAAAGACTTTAAAGTAAACAACCTTGAGCTCCTGGCAGAGAGGAGACACCCCAAAACTTTGACAAAGTTCTGCTTGGAAGCTGCACACTGTCCTCATAAAAGCATTTCTAAATGTCCACACAAGCTAAGAGACCCGCCTGGCTCATACCCCATTGCTGAGGCATACGAGGAAGACTCAAGTATCCACAGACAAGGTGCTCTCTGAGTCATTCAGGACCTGCTGGGCCACTTCTACCATGGCTGCCCAGACAGGTGGCCTTTTCGGCTGTCTGCTTCTGTTCTGCCAGATAGTTTATCTCATATGGATCTTCCTGTGATCAAGGGTTGGCACTTAGTATGGCCTCTTTCTGGGCTGGCAGATGGCCACCTTCCCACCATATCCTCTTATGGCCAAGGGGAAGATCTTACTCTTAATTCCTCTCAGTCTCCCTCACTCTTACCTATCCTCTTCCTTCCCTCCGTCCTCTTATTGGGATACCTGTCCCACTGGATCAGGACCCCATTCTCAAAACTTTATTTTACCTTAACCATATCTAATAAAGAACCTATCTCCAAATACAGACGCATTGGAGACTTGGGACTTCAACATGTCGATTCATCCATAAATACCCATACTTCCCCTGGTTGCTGGCCAGAGGGAATGAAGAGTTGTGGTGGGGCCCTATGAGCCAAAAGCACATGAAAGAACCAGAGTCACTTTGCAGGGGACAGAAGTCATAGATGGAAGCACTGAAAGAATCCAGGGCATCAATCCAGGCCCAGAGGGTTCTGGGCACCATCTCCCGAATCTGCTTTCACAGGGCCTGATTTCTGCAGTATGAGGGTTTCAGCCCACACAGGAGGGTACTGCAGAATTAGAAGTCAGACACTCAAAGGGTCGTGTTAACACTGCTTTCCCAGGAACTTTGTGGGGGGCGGGGCAGAGAGAAAGCCTGGTGTTCTCCACTGATGCCATGAGATGGCTTCCTGGGGCCAACATAAGGAGAGTGGTCAAAGTTCCCTGGCAAGAGCTGTCAGGCTTTGCAGGATTTAATTTGCCTCAATCTAACCAACGGGGAAGGCTCCCAGTGGCTGCTGTAACACAGGCCAAGGAGGCCAACACGGGCCAGGCAGAATCAACCCATCCTGGGAGAGGCAGTCCAAGACCAGCTTAGACAAACAATCATTCCAAAAATATTGGAAAATAATACGTCTGTAGAGTTTGAGGGAATTTGAGAAGCTCACAATGGAGGCAGCCGCTGAGAAACCAAATTCCATGCTGATAAGCCTGAAATTGCACCTTTTCCTGCTCCGAGAAGAGTGCCATGGTGAAATCTTGGTGGGAAAACCAGCTCAGCAGCAGCTGGTGACAAGGCTCAATGATCACACGGAGATTAAACTCCAGTCAGCTCAAGTCGCCAGGTGACATTTTTACTGTAACTCCGCTGGGCTCTATTTCCAGAGGCTGAAACCCTGTATCAGTCACCTTTGCCACTTCTGTGACCAAATATTGGACAACACAAGGAAAGAAGGGTTTATTCTGGCTCACAGTGCAGTTTACCATGGCTTACCATGAGGCAGCTAGTCACATGACATCTACCAGGAAGCAAAGAAAGATACATGCTGGTGCTCACCTTGCTTTCTCTCTTTATTCAGTCTGGGACCCCAGCTCATAGGTGCCCACATTTGAGGTGAGACCCACCTCAAATCATCTAATCTAGAAACTCCCTTGCAAATGTGGCCAGAGCCCTGTCTCCTAGGTGAGTATAACCCTGTCAAGGTGATAAGCACTGACCCTTCCAGCCTTATGTCAGCAGCTCCTAGTCCAGTGCCTCTGAAGAAAATTCTGCATGTCCCATCGTGGCTTGTGAGGATCCTGAAGTGGGTCCGAGGGGCATCTTGACATCACACACTATTTATTAGCCACAGAAAGGGAGTGGGGATACACTCTGGACCATCCGTAATGAGCAAAGGGCTGTCTGTCCCTAGACATGCACACACCTGTGGCCATGTACAGGTCTTCGAGCTCCAGGCTGTCACTGTCTGAAACTCCACTCAGAACTCCCAGGAGCCCTGGGACCAAGGCCTACTGCCCTTGTTTTAGAGAGTGAAACAGGATGGCTCTAACCAGAAGTACAACAAAAGAGCTGAACAGAACAGCCTTTAAGAGAAGAAAGAAAAAGAGATGAAGTAAGGCAATCATCTGGTGTGGCTGGAGGATGAAAGTTGACACCATGAATCTGTTTCAGTGTGGTTACATGGGTCACATAGGAAATAACCCACAGGCTTTTCCCTGGTCCCAAAGGACAACAAAGCTGTGTTTTCTATATAAAAACTGTTTTGAGTACCAGTGCTGACCACTCCCCAAAGATGGCGGGGAAGGAAAGGACTGAACCCCTAGCAGTACCCACCACCTGATCCCAAGACAGGCAGGAGGGGAACCCTCCATCAGGGCACAGAGCTGTCTTCCAGGCCTCTAGGTCCATGTGTTCCTGCCTCCTGCTTTGCCGTCTTTGGTCTCTGGACTCTGACGGCAGATACGATGAACTCAACAAAGCACACCTGTGGTACTTGGTGTCTGTGCGTGTCCAGAGACGACTGGCACCTGGATAGCAACCAGGAGGAAGACCAGTCCTGCACGTGTGTGGTATCAACTGACAGGCCCCTCTTCCTGGGTGTCCTAGATCCCTGTCCTGACGCCTGTGCCTGGCATGCAGAAGCAGAGATATGGCTCCCAGGCGGATGGTGTAGGCCCTAGCAGTGCTTCTGAACATGAACAGACCCAGGATGTGCACCCCGTCTGACCACTGGCAGATGTGAGATCCACCATATGCCCCACTCCCCAAGAAATCAGTGGCTCTGGAAGCAACTTCGTTCATAGAAAGATCCACCTACTCAGGACAACAGCTGCCCTCAGGGTTCAGAGGTATGAGAAGTGGCTCCTCATTTCTCAGTGATCCCAACCCAAACCAGCCCACCACAAGGTGCCAGAGTGAACAATGCTCGGTCAAGGTTTCTCCAGTCAAACTTCAGGGCATGGAGGAGTGGACCAAGGCTGTGGAGATCTCTTTCCTTATAAGTGGTGCCAGACTAGTCTTCAGTGTCTGAGGATGCCTTGAGCTGAGCTTGGTAGTCAGCCCACCCTCCACCCAAGTCTTGAAAAATAGAAGAGAGTGTGACAGCCCTTCTCCATTAGTGCCAGCAGTGAGTTGCTATCACCTGCCCTGCTCCTGGCTCCTCCCAACTCGGCTGAGAAGTTAACCTCTTCTCTGATTTCCAGAATGTCCCCCCACTAGAGCTGGCCCAGTAAGTGGAAGTTTAAACTTTCTTCCTTCCAAGATTGTGAACAGTGTGTATGAACACAGCTTCGAAATACTAAATGATCAGCAGATACAAGGCCCGTACAACTTTCTCCTTCTGATTCCTCTGCTGGCCAATAGCCTGCTGCCTCTGCAAACTGTCAAGAGGCATGAGCCTCACTTCAGCATCTTTCCTGCTTAGACAACACTACATGGGTGAGGAAATCCAGTGGCACCAGGAAGCGTTTCTCCAGCTCTTTTCCAACCTGCTTGAGGGACTTACTGGTCATGGCGGGTGTCAGGGATGCCTCGGTCCATGCGCAGCTTGTCGCTCTCTACTTGGTTGAACTTGTTGCGTGCGTAGGGGTCCTGCCCAGAGCGAACCATTGTCCCACCAACATAGGCCTCCTGGTTAAAGTCTGGCCACCGGACTTTCCCTGGAAAAGGCAGAACAGAGGGTGTGGGACAAGAGGATATAAAACCAGAGTGTTGCCAGAAATGGCAATGAGTGTTAAATCAAGAAACAGTGGCCTTGGCTTGTTCATAGGATGACAATTTCAATCAAAAAGAGTAGCTGAAAACAGCCCAAGCATTGTCATATGGGAAGCTGAGAGTCTGCAGTTTGCAAGACAAGAGTGAAAGGCCTGGCAGTCTGTGGATGCCCACAGAGGCTTCCTAGCAAGACCTTAGTTAAGGCCAGAGAATCTGAGCTTGCTTTACCCAGCAAGGCTTCATGATGGGATGATTTGGCCATGGGCGTGGTTATCAGGTGTTTTGAAGGGTCTACACTTGGCTGTACATTGTGCTTTGATCTTGAAAGGGGGAGATCTTTTGCCTCGCCCCTTGACAGTGTATAAAAAGCCCATTGGAAAAAACCTTGAGGTGATTGGGTACTGACCCAGGGCCCTCTCAAAGCTATCCTGTGCCTCTGTCTTTCTCTGTCGTCTCTGCCTGTATTTCTATCTAATACGTCCTTATTCCTCTCTCATCCCCTCAAGAACCCTTGACAGGTCAGAGCTGGACTATGATGGACTCCTACAGCAGTCAGGCTCCATCCAAAGCTTCCCAAGACAGTGCTGGCAACTCTGGCACCATTTCTCTTTCTGTGAAGGGACATGCTCTGTCCAGCTTCCTGGGGACTTTGGTCATGTCCCCAAAGCATTCCAAGCAGGCAAAGGAGACAGTGTCTGTGTAAATTAATAAAGCACTCTGCTGTGCAACTAAGCACCACAAGAATAAGTGTTTGGACTATTGGGGTTCCAAACCTACGCCCAGAACAAAGGCACCTGGAGATGGTACTGAAGGTCCTCAGCAGCGCAGAGGTGACAGTCAAGGCACCTCCAGACTGAGCCTCCAGGAGAAGGTCAATGGCTCAGGCGGAGATGGCAGGAGGGGAGGTGGGCTAGAGTCACACCACCCAGGGTGCTGTCTGTTCTTCTGGTTGCTGGGTTTTTAGGACAGTATCTCATGTAGCCCAAGCTGTCCTCAAACTCACGAGGCAGCTAAAGACGACCCTACCTCCTGACCCTCCTACCCCCATGCTCAGCTCTGCTATGTGCTCTCTGAGTTCACTAAAATCATCACTTACTCCCCTCTTTCCCCCCTGGAAAGAGGGTCCTATGCTGCTAAATACCACTGGGCTAAGGGTATTCATGATTCATTGCTGCAACTCCCCTGCATCCAACACACCTGAACATGCTTCCCCTTGAATACCATTACTGTCAGCAGAATCACTGAACATCAGGAGAGGGACACATTCCCATAGTGTAGAGAATACCACACCCTAAGAAAGGGCATTTCCACAGCTTCCCGTGAGGTCTCTTTGGGGCCCTCTCTGCAGCTGTCAGGATGCCTGACCTTATGAAGAAGTAAAGAGTGTGGCTGTCAGACACACCCCACGACAGACAGGACCCAGTCATTCCTCATATACAGGTCTTTTCCTGGGGAGAAGGTCATTAGAATAGCCTGTCCACCCCCCAGACATTGCTTAGTCTTGCTTCAATTCCTTCCTGTTGGCATCTTCTCTGTAGCCCAGACTCCTATGCCCTCTCTGGGGGTGCCATGTGGTCATGGAGAGGGTTTTATGTGGTCTATCAGGCCATGAAATTGTAGGGCACCTCCCAGCCTTGCCTCAGTGTCTCTGAGGCACTAGTCACATGCTGGCATCATGCTAGACCCATAGGCACAGGTGAGCACAGGTGAGCACAAGGCAGGTGAGCACAAGGCAGTCCCCCAGAAGGCCTGTCTGAGCTGAGGTCAAAAGTCTGTGATACCTCAACAAATGCCATTACTCTGCAGCAGCTCCTCCCTCTGACCATGACCATCTCCAGCTGGACACACAGATCCCACCTTGCTATGATGCTGACTCTCCCTAGGACACAAAGCCACAGGGCTAGAGACTGAAGTAGCCTTTCCTTTCAGAAAGCGTGTTAGGATGTGAGAACACCATGGGGGTTGCAGATGCGTTCAACTGTGACATGCATCACGTCACGAATCACAAGTCGTCAGGCATTCACACAAACAGCTAGAGCCTAACAGTGTAACACCCACCCTCGCTAGAGGGGAGGCACAGGTGCCGCCTGTGTTTTCACGTGGGTGTGACAAAACATTGGCTTCATCATCTAATAATGGTTCAAAACCCGTAATCTGAAAAACACTGGGCTCAAGAACATCATGAAAATTGGTCTGTATCATGTAGAATTGTTGGAGACTGCTGGGGCAGAGGCAGCAGAAAGCAGAGGCAGGAAGCTCCAGGCTGGCCCGTCCCCAGCTGGCCTCCACTCCAGCCTGGCCCACGCCCTCTAAGTGGGGCTCACACCTGAGCCGCTGCCTGAGTCCAGCCCAGCCCACAGACAGGCAGGCAGCCAGGTGCAGACAGCTGAGAGCTGGGCAGCACAAGCCCCACAAAAGAGCAATGAACTGAGTCCTCAGAGTCACAGGCCACCTGCACGCCTAACAGCTTAAAATTTCAGTTTTGGAGATTACAAGTTCCAGAAAGATAAAACAACAACCAAAACAACCCCAAGAAAACAAAACATCAATTTTGTGATAGGTTGGAAAAGGCTCCAGTCACCAGTCACAGCCCTGCTCCCACACACTCCCACCTTGAGCTGATGGAAAAGCCCGAGATAACATTTCACAGGAGGCAGCAGGAGCTAGCTCCATCATCAAAGTTGACAAGAAAATAAAATGAGCATCCAGACAGTGTGAGAACCACAGAGCACATCACCCCAAGCTGGCTGTGGAGCAGGTGCTCACTGGGCAGGGCTATGAAAGCATCTGACAGCAGGTTTGCTTAGGAGTGGACTTCTCCCAAGCACAGCCTTTGAGTGGAGCTGTGTGTTGCAATGCATGTTGAGACCAGCCATAAAAATGAGGTATGACAGTGACCTAGAGGCAGGAGGAGCTGTCTGAGACCACAATGACTGGGCTAGTATGTCTTTACCCACAGCCCAGGCAGTCCTGAAGGTCCTGCCTCTCCAGAAATTGTGCATAACCAGTCTAAGGCCACCTTCAAGACTGTCCTCTGAGGAGCACTGGCTCATGCGCGTTCCCACTGACCCTGTACTAGTCCAATCTTCCATTCCCCCTTAAGAAGGGGTCCAGAATTCCTTGGTTACAGCTCCAGTCACCTGCTGGTTCTTCCTCTCAGCATCCTAGGTACCTAACCAGTCACAAACGCCTGCCACCACTGCTCCACTACTGCTGTCTCATCCTGGATGAAGCCGAGTGTAGAACTGGCCAAACCCTAGGCCCGACTTGGAAGAGCACAGCTTCACACTGGCACTCACTCACTCTCCTGCAGCAGCAGACCAGGAAAGACCTCCAACTGGCAGTCAGGAAACAGGAAGCCTACAACCAAAGCTCAGGTTCTTCAGGATGAAAACAACCGCCACCTACATATTTCTTTCTAATGCTATCCCCAGGGACTGGAGATGGGGAAGGGGTGGCCTTCCTCTCCTGTCCATTCACCGCTGGACAGTCTCAGATGGCCAGCGGAGCAAGCTGGAGGAAGGGCTGGGCTAACAACAAGAGGAGGCATGAGTGCTCCTTGCCCATCATTCCCAGCCCACAGCCTGCAGCCATGGAAACAACAGCTCAGAGTCAGGAGGGGGATGAGTCAGTGAACATGGATCACCAAGCCCTTGGGAGAAAAAGGATGAGTCTCTGTGGGCCCTGAAGAGGGGACCCAGGGATGGTGCTGTGAAGATGACATCCTCCACCTTTGTCTTCCCTACACTGTCCTGTCCTGTCTACTGCCTACCTTTGCTTACAGGCTGTATCACTGCCCCCCC
>CABHPQ010174880.1:2445-53573 GCA_902168405.1 Peromyscus aztecus | reverse complement strand
CCCAGCCACTCATATCTCCTTCCACTTGTCCCACAGATGACTTCCCCAGACTCCTCCTGACATTCAGACTGCAATAGGTGTCAGCCTTGAGTTTGGGACTGCAACTCAACATTTAGTTAGACATGGCTGGACTCCAGAGGCCTCTCTATCCCAGAGCCTCCTGTGAGGCTCATGAGTCACTCCTCTGACTACAATCCTTAGGTTCCCAGTTCACTTCAAGAAACTTCCCATATCACCTGCCCTTGGGCAGGAGCACCCATAAGCCTGCTACACACAGGGGCAGAAGCCCAGGGAGGCTATCTACCCAGCTCAGGGCTTGGGTGACCAGGACAGAGAACTCCTCAGGGCCAGAGGAAAGCTGATGTCAGGTTTGTAGCTTGAGTTTTCCTGCCTGGCCCACAGTCAGGATAAATCTCTTTCACCTGCCAGTCCCACAGCCGCTCAGACCCAACCAAGTAAACACAGAGACTTATATTGCTTACAAACTGTATGGCCGTGGCAGGCTTCTTGCTAACTGTTCTTATATCTTAAATTAATCCATTTCTATAAATCTATACCTTGCCACATGGCTCGTGGCTTACCGGCATCTTTACATGCTGCTTGTCCTGGCGGTGGTTGGCTGGCAGTGAGTCCCTCTGCCTTCTGGTTCTTTTTATTCTCTCTGTTAGTCCCGCCTATACTTCCTGCCTAGCCACAGGCCAATCAGTGTTTTATTAGCAACACATTTGCCATACAGAACATCCCACAGCACAGGTTTCTAATAACTCATCTATAAATGAACCTGAAAAGACCACAGAGCTTTTCAATCAGGATATGTCAGACTTTACATGGCTTGTATCAATACATTGAACTTAAAATAATGTACATTTCTTTCTTAAAAGTTTTGTTTTTATTAAACCTCATTCCTGAAAGAATAATTGCATCAATCTATAATGAGTTTTCACAAAACCAACAGGCCTAGTGCATGTTTGAAAGCAGGCACTGTGAGACACATGTACATGCTCTTAAGAGGCTTCCTGGGACAGCATGGGAAAGGGGGCATGCAATAACCCACAGACAGATACCTGTGCCCATGAAGCCCCTGAACTCAAACTGAACCTAATATTCCTGTGCTTGAAAGGAAAACCTCATGAGACCCCTGCTCTAGCAAGTGCCCAGCACAGAAGAGAAGGCCAGGACAAAGCCAGGACTGCAGCAAAACAGGCCTGCTTCCACAATGAAGGGTGTAAATGATATTATTCCTCGGTATCTGGTATGGCAGGAATTTCACTGCACTGTGAGCAATCTCTTGAAATAAAGCATCCTAAAACAACGTATTATTAGGGATGAAAAAGCAGGAAATTCAAAGCAATGAAAAGTAATTTATCAATAAATCTAAGGAATTGCCAGATGTTACAGGAGAGACACACAGAATTTGTTTAGAATTATTGATGCTATCGAATGAGCAGTTTCAAACAGCAATGAGCAGGAGCAGCTGCTCTACATTCATAAGGTTTATGCCCAGCTCCAAATCTTCATGGGCGAATCTTCAAAAGCTCTTCTCTGAATTGTGCATGGTTTTTTTGGTTGCATGTTTGTTGGGGCTAAAGTCTCACTATGTAGCCCAGGCTAACCTGCTGTCTTTTCCCTCCTAAGCCCTCTGCAGAAACAGTCACAGTCACTGCGGGATCCACACCCAATGTTGCCTCCACTCACTTCAGTCATCACCACCCAGAGCAATGCTAATCCACCAGGATCTCTGAAAGCCCTGCTCCCAGGAGAATCCCGGGGGGAGTAGGTCAGAGTGCAGAGGACGCCTTACTACGGACATCCTTCCTCTGCAGGGAGTGTGGACTGTGGCAGCTTCCAATGTGCAAGTGAGTGGCTCTGGGAGTTTGGTGGCTCTGTGATGGACGCCTAGGAGGTATGGGCAGTAAGTGGAATGAACTGGCCCAACACCAAAGCCAGAGGACAACAGAAGAAAACAAAACTACAGAACAGTTTTTTCATGAACAGACACAAAAATCCTCAACGAAATATTAGCAAATCAAATCCAGGAATGTACAGAAAGAATTCCATTCCACAGGTGAGATTTACAATGGTTATTTAAGGTTGGATGGACAAATAAAAATCAATGAAGCACAGACATGACCATATGAAATGATGCAGAAAGGGTCCCTGACAAAATCCAACAACTCCATGACAGAAACTCTCAGCAAATTAAGTCGACAAAGAATGTCTGAAACAAATTTATAGCTCAAATATGAGAAACTCAACTGTCTCACTGATGAGAAACATGGTAAGAGGACTATCCCCTTTCACACTGCACCAAAACTCCTAGTTAGTGCAAAAAGACAGGAAATGGGAATAAAAACTAAATGTATAGGAAAGAAAAAAAAATCTTTGCACATGCCATGCTTATCTATGTATAAGGTATGAAAGAAACAAAAACAAAGTGTCCAGAAGCAATTTCAGCAGGACTGCGACATGAGACTGATTGAGAAAAGGCTGCACCGCTGTCTATCAGCAACGAACAAGTGAAGTCAGAAACACAGTATCATCTACACTGGCACTCCCCAAATGAATCTTACACGGAAATCTAGCCAACTATGTAAAATACCTATAGGACGAAAACTACAGAGCTCTGATGAAAGACACAAGGGAATAAATGGCCGCCGTATACTCCACGCCTGTGGATGGGGACCCAGGACTGTCAAACGCCAGTTCTCTCAGCCTGATCCAGAGTCAAGCAGTGCCACTCAAGTCTCGGTGAGCTGCTTTGTGGCCATTACAAGCAGACTATTTCAAGTGAAAGCAGAAGACCCGGAGGGCCAGTGCTGTCCTGAAAGACAGAAATGTGACTGAGGGCTGACATGCCCCAAATTGAAGACATTTATAAAGTTGTAGTAATTATGGTTTTGGTAAAATACACAAATACATCAATTGATCTGAATAAAAAGCCAGAAATACATACACACATAGTCGGTTGACTTTTGACAAAGGAAAGATAACAGAAAAAGTAAACTTCTTTCCACTTCTTTTTTTTTGGATGCTGGAGACAAACATCTTTATTAAAGACACTACCAACATTTCGGCAAACATTTCAAACAGATTTGTAAACCGAATGCTTCCCTTCTCGACTGGCAGCACTGAAAAGATGATACAGGACGACGCAACTTGAGCCAGCATCAGTTCAAAGTCCTTCTGTTTGATCCCATAACTTATGTCCCACATGGTGAGACAAGTGACAGTTTAAATCCGTGTTAACAGATAAACTTCATGAAATCAAAGTTCGTGCTCCTTGATGAGTCACAGTATGTTATGGTTAAATATACCCACTTGTTTTTATATTCCTGGTATCCAGGATAAAAAAAAAATCTTTAAATATACATCTAATGTGGGTAATAGCTTCTTTGCAAATCTCTTCAAAAAATACTTTATAGCAGTATATAAATAGGTTACCTACACATGTAATTTTATCATTTTTCAAAAAATTATAGATCTGTTTCATTTTTATAACACCAATTCTTTTGCTGAACATTAATAAAGTGGACACACTGTTGAAATGGAAACGCTTGTCTTCCCAACAGAAGGAGCGTTTGACAGAAACAAACAAACAGCGCTGACGCCTGCAACAACACTCATCTGTTGTCAACCTGAGCGTCCCGCCTACTGAGCAGTAGCAGCTTTTTTACCTTCCTGAGGCTGACATCCACATCAGCTCTGCAGACATACAAGCTGAACACACACGTTCTGACGTTCTGAAGCTGGCAGGTCACAGCGTGCTTCTCATGGCTGTTAGCACTGAGAAGTAGAGCTACTGATTAACCACACGATGAAAATATCTTAAGGCAGCCATTGCAATGGGGGTTTAACCTGCAGGGCAGATTTAACACTCCAGAGCCAGTCAGCCCATACATATGTATGTGATAGAAAACTACACAACTTTCTGTTTTTTATCCCACCAAAGCAATGTTTTGATTTTTTTTTTTATTTTGTGAATCTAAATTTTCTACCATTTAAGGTGAAGAGTTTGCATTTAAAAAGGTCAGAAAATAGGCTTATGTTTATCCAAATGCATGTTACTGTTTTGTTTTGTTATAAACACATGCAGCTCTTAAGTGTGGACATTGCATCCCTGATACCTAAAAATTCATCTCAAATGACAAACACAAATTTTCAAGGAAAAACTGATTTTATGCATAGATAATAGATCCCCAATATCTAAAATACTTCTATTAACAAACAAGTGTTGGTGGGGGGCGACCAGGAAAAAAAATAGCTTCAAAATGCAGGGAAGCAAAGTAAAATGGAGGGGAAAAGAGTAGTTTACTAATACTGAAACCTCCAACAAGCAAAGTTTCAGCTTTTAGAATCTAGAGCAGTGGTTCACAACCTATGGGTCATGACCCCTTTGGGTATTGAATGATTCTTTCACAGATACTTACATTATGATTCCTAACAGTAGCAAAATTAGTTATGAAGTAGCAACAAAAATAATTTCTGGTTGGAGGTCACCACACCATGAGGCACTGTATTAAAGGGCTGCAGCATTAGGAAAGTTGGGAACCGCTGCTCTAGAACAACTTATCTGGACCTTTAAATAAATAAGCCTAAGTTTCTTCACATCTTCTGGGCCAAGCAGAGTTCCAGTGCTGTGACTCTGCTTGCTGTTGGTCATATTCACCTATCAGTCTTTGGATGTGGGCGGCTTGTTATGAAGACCCCCCCCACCCCCGCATCTGGGGTTTTCTTCATGGTAGCAGAGGCAGTGGACCCTTCTGTAACCTCTTCGCTGGGATCTGGACTGGAGCTCCTCAGCTTGGCAGTTTCTTCTCTCTGAAGGTCTTCTTCCTTTTCCTCCATGCTCTTAATGTCACTTCATGTCTTTTTTTTTTTTGAGACAGGGTTTCTCTGTGTACCTCTGGCTGTCCTGGAACTCGTTCTGTAGACCAGGCTGGCCTCAAACTCAGAGATCTGCCTGTCTCTGCTTCCTGAATGCTGGGATTAAAGATGTGTCACCACCACCCAGTGAAAAAGTAAACCTTCAACAACTGGACGCACAAACAAATCAATCCAGAAGTCTAGACAGGCACCTTCCATCTCTTACAAAAACTAACTCAAATGGGATCGTAGATATAAATATAATTCTAGAAAGTAACACAAAAAATTTCCAGATCCATAGCCACAATCACAGCTGCTTACCAATCCCTGTATCTGAAAAACTGCATGGAAAACCTGAGAGGAGATTCCTTGATCTGCTGCAACTGCCTACCAGCTGTCCTGACTGGTGGGTTTGGTGAACGCCTTGTTTCACGACCATTTCTTCGCTATAATTATAAAATCTCACAGAATCTCTTCCATGGTAGGACATGTCATTTAGAGCAACCCAAATCCATGTTCCTAGGCCACAGTCACTCATATTTCACTCAGACTCAACCACCTTTGGGACAAAAGTTGTGTTTTGCATTATCACTATTTATATAGTAGCTTTATTCACAATTGCCAAAACTTGGAAGCAACGAAGACACCATTCAGCAAGTGAATGCAAAATTAAACTGTGGTATATCTAGGCAATGGACTGTTACTCAATGCTAAAAGTTAACCAGTTAGGGCTGGAGAGATGGCTCAGTGGTTAAGAGTGCTTTTTGCTCTTGTAGAAGCCTGGAGTTGAGTTCTCAGAACCCACATCCAGTGGCTTACAAGACAAAGGACCTCTACAGGCATCCACGTAAATGTACATACACACACACACACACACACACACACACACACACACACACACACACACACGGGGGCAGGGGAGATAAACCTAAAGAAAAGAAAGAAATCAGCCATCAAGCCATGAGAAGACATGAAGGAACTTGTGTGTATTAGTAAGTAAAGACACCAGTGTAGACTCTGATCCAATCATATGCCACCCCAGAAAAGGTAATGCTGAAAAACACTAAGGAGATCTGGGACTTGGCAGGGGTGGGGAGAGGGGGAGAGCAGGCAGAGCATCGGCAGTTTCCAGGACAGTCACTCTACTCTGACATTCAATGGGTCTCTGTCATACATCTGCCAGAACTCAAGAGAGATGGCTTAAGTGGATAAGAGCACTTGGGCCATCATGATGACCCACACACGTTGGGTATGTAATGTACACCAGTATCTCCAGCTCCAGGGAGGGCAGAGACTGGGCAATCACTGGGGCTCGCTGAGAAAAGACCCTGCCTCAAAGAACAGGTTGAGAGTGACAGAGGACACCCAACATCCTCTTCTGACCATTGCACATGCACGTCCTTCCTTCCCCATGTGTGCATGTGGTACACACACACATACACCTTAAAAAAAAAACAACTCACAGAATGTGCCCTACCACCAAGAATGATCCTCACTGTGGACTTTGGTGGTGACACTGGGTTAATGTAGGTCATGGCTTGTTCCCAGTGTCCCAATCTGGTGAGAATATAGATGGGAAGTGGGGAGGTGAATGCATGGCATGGGAACATTCTGGATCTTTTGACAATTTTGCTATGAACCTAAAACTCCTTAAGAAAAAATTAAGTCTATTTAAAATTTTTTTCATGAACTAAAACTTCAGATCCTGTGTTTATACTTGACTCTTTCTCTTTCAGTACATTCTGCTGCCCACTCACCAATGTCCTGACAAGAAAATCAAGTGTGCTCTCGGGCAGCGTCCAGTAGCTTAAGGAATTCAGTCTCTGCTCCGAGCCACTGCTCCTAGCACTGTGCTCAGTCCATTCACAGTCAGGAGGGCCACGAAAGGTTGGCCCCAGCCCAGATACAGTACCTGGAGGGAGGGTCTCCACACTCTGTGCTTTCTCATCTCCATTGCTGTGGTGAAGGTCTTTCTTTTTAATGGAGTCGATGTCGTTCCAGTCATCCTGGGGAAACAAAGACACTGAGTGAGCTGTCGGTCTCTGCTGGCTCACCTTCACCCACTTCAAAGGCTGTGTCTCATGATGCCATCGCCCTGGGGGCTCAACAATGAGCAGGGAGGGCCCCAGCATAGGAATACCTTCATGACCACCCAGAAGTCTAGACTATACTCTAGGGAGAGAGCGGGGACAATCTCAGCAGGAACACACTTGCACTTCCCTCGGGCTGCGACCTGACTGCACACCAATGGAAGGAAAGATCCCTCGGAATTCTGGAGTCCCAGGCTCTGTGGTGAGGACCACAGCGACTATGTGCTGAGCAGGGCATTGTCATCGTGATCATGGTGGTCGGGTCATGGGACCAAGGCAGGCTCTGGGAAATCTCCAAGGTTTGGGCCCTCTAAGCTCCTAATACGTCAGAGGGCACATTAATCCTACTGATGGTAAACCAGGAGTCACAGGAGACAGCCAGGGAGCCAGCCTACAGAGCAAGACATAAGCTCTGGTGGAATATATCCCACCCATATGGGCCAACAATTGGCTGTCATTTATCAACATTAAATCAAACTAAGTAACAGCTCCACAGCCACATAGCTTAATGCATTTTCCGCCCACTTCAATCTGATTCCTGTGAATAAAAAGTGTTTCTGTGCATAACCCAAATAGGAAACCTCCCTTGTGGAAGGGCACTTCTAGAGCAGATGAAGATGCTGAGAACTGGGAACACCCCTGGCAGCCCAGCCTGCTCTCCATGTAGTGACGTTCCTTGGACTAGGCTGCTGTGTGTGCCTGCTCTGCTGTGCTGGCTCTAGGAAAGACGTCCTTGGGCCCTCCAAATGCTACTTGCCCTGCCCATAATCTGCATTTAAGGGAAGTCATCCTGTCCTTAGCCCCTCCTCTCTCTGTAGCCTTTCCTTCCTCCCATGGCTTCTGCAGTACAGTGATATGGTTGGGTTTATCACAGGAAGGACATTCAGGGGTGGGAGGAGGGGGGACAATGGACACACTGACCCCCTCGGTCTAAATCATGTCCTGAACTGGCCACCTAGCACGAAGCTTCTCAATCTCACTGACTCCTGGCACTTTTTGCTCCACATAGCAACAGATGTTTTAACATTCATCTGGACACTATTTACAAATTTTCTTGCAGCCAGAAGGTTCTAAAACAACGCTTGTAATCAGCTTTTTTGATTATTGGATTATAAATAAACTTTCAACCCACCACTGGCGAGGATGACGCAGAGACCCTAAAAACACAGCCGACTGTGCTTTACAGTAAAGGGAACCATTAGAGCTAGACCAGCCAGCTACGGCCCTGCAGGACTGCACAGTGCCATCTTCTAATTAAGTGCCCGGCTCTATTTCATAGCTGGTTTGTCAGATTCTGTGACTAATAATACTTCCCTCTCACCAGGGCACCCGACCTCTGAAATACTCTGGCTACTGGATCACCTTGAATAAAATCGAATGCTGATGCCGTCTCTGGAGCTGGTGGTTCCAATCAAGTCCTAGTCTATGGCTGTCACATAATCAACATATCCAGGTCAACTATCTGCATTTTTTTTCCCAAAATACACTTTCTCCCCACCTAGCCCCCGACTTCCCCATCTACTGTGTCTACCATAACCCTAATTCTGGAGGCGGTGGCAGTGCAAGGCCACGGTGAATATGAAGAATGAGATAGCTCAAGGACCTGGTGGGGGTGGACCTGCGCAGAGGGAAAGATTACTGAGGCTGTGCGCTGTCGGGGAATACCCATCATGTACCAGCCACCGCTCAGCCAACAACAAACTGGCAGTCATTCCTGCCTTACTCATACGGCTGGAGGTTTTAAGCAATTACAGAGGTCACCCAGCTGCTAAGAAGCTGCCCCAAACCCTAACCCTCCAGTTAAGCAAGTCACCAGGGGCTCATTCTGAATATGTCATTAAAACTCAAAAATACTTTTCTGAGGGTCAAACAGGACTGCTTTGTAGTGGACTTCCACTCAAAATCCCAACAGTGAGGAGGAGAAAGAGGAGGGTGGGAAGGAGCAGGAAGAGTCCCAGCCTGGGCTGCTGCCCCAGAGAGGGACCGTCTATGCAGGCACGGACAATACTGTCAACACAACCATCACCAACCCTACTGTCAAAGACCAAGCTGAAGCACACTCTGAACCCAGAGCCCGAGGGCTGGAGTCCAGGCAGGGCATCTACTGTACCACCTTCTAAAGGAAGTGGTTTCCCTCTCTACCACTAACCCACTGTAGTGATGGGATATGGCTCATGAAGCCACATCTCAGAACACACATGGTCACAGTGACAGGCTCACTAGCTGAGACTCCTGGGCTACTGTTCAGCCTCCCGGACACCTCTGCCCCTCTCTCCTTCGAGCCTATCACGGTAGAGGGTAAGCAGGCACAAGTGGCATCCCCAGGCTGTATGAACTTGGGCAAGAGCAGAGAACCAGCAAGCACTCTAGGAGGGCTCTGGGAAAGATTGCGCCCATGTACAGAGGGAGGTCTCAGGGAAACCTGAGGGAAGAGAGGAGAAAGGATAAAGAGGGGGTCAGGCATGGTGGCAGCCCCCAACACGGAGCAGAAGACGAGGCTCACAAAGGTACCTTTGAGGTTGTTCTAAAAACTCCTCTTTGAAGAGGCCAGCCCAAGTAGCCAAGATACAGATGCAGCATAAAGAAAGGTCACACTGGACAAGTAAGTCTAGGACAGAGAGATGAAAGTTAAGTCCCACTAGGAGAAAAGAGATCAGAGGTGGCACCAGGAGTCCAACTGGACACCCTGGACTAGTGAGTGAGGCAGGCGGCTCCAGTCTGGAAGCAAGGCGCCGATGAAGCCCTGAAGGAGGATCTGGAAAACAGGTGGAGTTCAGGGACACATATATCATCCACACTACCCTCAAGCAGAGACCACAGGTGGGTGAGAGTAGAGCAAGAAGGGTCAGTCCTGACAGAGAAGCAGAGGACAAAAACACATGCTGAGGTGAGAGTTCTAGCTTAGGCCTGAGCCCAAGCCTGGAGTTCTAGGCAGGGCCCAGCCAGTGATAACGGGACCCCACCAGCACTGAACTTCAAAACTGGGAGGCTGGGTGAGCTACCACAAGCCCCTGTGGCCCAGGTTTGCTGTCATTGGTGGCCGTTCACACTAGCATGCAAGACCTCCAGGTCCTCTGTGATCACAAGAACTGTTCACATCCCATTTGTGTGCTCGTAGCAGTGTGGTGAATGCCTGGTGCAGACGGTAGCCCTAACATGCTCCACCCTCACTGGGTCTGCCGTGCACTTTAGGGCTCCCCACATCCATGGTGTTAACAACACAGCTAGACCAGCAGCACTGTTCAAATAGGAGTGTCCCAATGCCACCATGTGGTGAAGCCTTGTGCTCAGGGTGCGTGTGTCCAGGCTGGGGACCAGGCCCTGCGCTTCTCCTGCTATGAGGAAGGAAGACAGAGTCTGCTTAGTGGTGGGTATATGCCCATGAGGTGGGAGCAGTAACCACATGGTTTGTGCCATGTTTGTAACAGGAATAAAAATATTCCTCTGGAAGAAAAGAGAAAATAAACAGGCTGTTTTAAATCTCCCCTCCTGAAACACATTTTGTCAATGTTAAATCATTTCAGCTACTAGACCATATGGCCAGGCACAGAACAAGTCCCCAAAATACTCTGAATGTCGGGTTCCTCAATGTCACCTGTCAGCATCATTTAGAGACTATTCAGTAGTTGTCACCAAGGCTGATCAGAACAGCAACACTTGCGTTTATAAAAAGCTAGGTTTCCAGAATCTGAAAGAGGCGCTTACTCAGACTTGGAGCTCATCTCTCCAAACTCAGACACTCCAAAACCACTGAGGTACCATTCAGTCAGAAGCCAGGTTCTCAGAGCAGACCAGCTCCCAGCTACAGACCATACCTCTCACAGGCAAGCATTTCTACCAAGGGACCCAGAGGGACTCGGGGACTGCTGGCTGCTTTGATTCCTTGGGGTGGGTGTTCTACCATGGTGGGGCAGAAAACCCCCACAGGTTCTCCCGGACAGGAGGAGGTACTGCTGCCCACTGTGTCATGGCCTCACTGTCACTGCCAGCCATTTCTCTTGTCACCAAACACCCAATAAGCAGCAACTCAGGGAGAGAGGGCAGATTCGGCTCAAAGTTTTAGTGGATACAGTCCATCATGGCAGGGAAGGCATGCCTGGGACAGCTTGTGACTAGGGGTGACAAGAACAGAAGGCTGCCTGCTCACATCTCCCCAGAGAGCAGACACGGGACAGAAAGAAAGGCTGGGTTGTCTTCCCCAGGGCTGCACCATAGAGACGCACTTGACCATCTCTTAAGGTTTCTACAACCTCTCAAAAGAGTGCACCAAACCAACCAACCAAATGGACAATGTACTTCTCATCCACTGAGAAAGGGGGCCCACAGAGTCTGGGAGAGACCCCTGGGCAGGAGGATCACACTGTACATTACAGGTTTCCCAACACAATCTCAGCACACACTGATCCCTCTGCCTTAGAAAGCAGACTGAGCTTTGCTCGTAAGTGAAAGGCCTGTTGGGTTCATGGGCTGGGCTGAAGAACAGGGGCAGCCCTCCTAACCATCACTGTTGTTCAGAGGCAGTCTAGCATCATAGTCATGCTTAACAGATCCTCCTTCATCTCCGAAACTGTTCTGCACCACACACAAGCAAAGTAGTGACTCTTGTGGTCCCACCATGCAGGAATGACACTGGGGCACAGCTGAGGAACAGTAAGAGCCACAACAAACTTCCCAGCCCACGGTGATATCCCTAGAACCCTCACTCAGCTAACAGCCAAGAGACACGAAAGTGTAAGAATCACGAGTGGAAGGGAGATGAAAAACCAAGTTCTTAAACTTAGTCCCAGTGGCTGGTCCTAGTCAATCACACCTTGAGGGTGGGACCAGGCAGGGTCTGAGTGGTCCCAGGCAGCCTTGAGATGCTGCTTCACCCTTATGCCCACTGTACGGACCAGCTTGTGGAGCTCTGTCCTGCTCAGATGGGCAGAGGACAAGGTTCTACTGTGAGGTCTGAACTAGTGTGCTTTATATACATACACTCAGTTAACCACAAACAATAGGCACATCATGTCAAAGGTCATCTGTGCATTTATTTTACTGTGTGCTCATAGGAAAGCTGCTGAGAGTAACACAGGCACTAATCCTCTGGAGTATTGTAACCAGTGCTCCACCATGTAACCTTTTTCCCATACTCAAAGTCTGGCATGGTACCCTGGATGCTCACCACACAGATGCTGTCAGAGCTCTTTTATCTAAATGTTCTCAGCCACATGCAAGAGCAATAGCTGCCAGCATCCCAGTCTTCCAGGTCCAATAAGCCAAGGGCACCTGAGACACACTGGGGAAGATCGGACTTGTACTGGTCCATCTGTCACCTCAGGCAACTCTGGCTACATCCTTCAGCTTAAAATAGCTAACAAAGAAATTTCTCCATAAATGGCATTCTGATAGGCTCAGTGACTGCAAGGCCTGATGCCACCCAGACCACCCTGAAGACCCTGCCTGGCCTCATCCACTTGAGGACGCCTTTGCTCCTTGTGCAGTGCCTAGGTAGGCTATTATAGCCCTACACTTCCTCCTTTCCTTTGACTTGTTTTTAAAAGGACGTACACTTTACTTGTACAGTCTTCTCTCCCAAGGAAATGACGCCATGAGAAAAAACACCAGACTGTATGAGGGACATTCTACAAAATCCTTGATCAGGACTCATAAATAAATGCAAAAAACACAGAAGGAAGTGTAAAAGGAACCTAAGAGGGCCAGGATTAGATGTGGAGCCTTGGCCACATGAGGATAAGGTGCCACAGGGCCATGTTGCAATGCCACCTTGCTCCCAGTAGGAGCCACCAACTACACGATTCCTTGTCATGGCCTGGCTCCTGTAACATGGTCCTTGTCTGGGCAGTTCTGTGGACTGTGTGACTTAAAGAGCATCTCTGAGGGAAGGAGACTTTAGGTGACATGCTAGGAGCCCAGGGCGTCGGGGTTAGAAACAAAAGGAAACCATGACCTCACACCCTGTGTCCAAATACACATCCCTCATGAGTCATCACACCTGGGTGTGGATTTGGGCACAGACAATAAAATAAAGGAAGAACTTTAATGAATAAAATACCCATACTGGCATCCTATGAACACAAGAATTGAATGGGGAGTATGTGGGAATTTACATAAAGAGAAAGTAGCTCTTAGACCAGTATCTGTCACCTGCTTATTTCGTGTGTGTGTGTGTGTGTGTGTGTGTGTGTGTGTGTGTGTGTGTCGGGGGAAGAGTTCCTGGACATTCTGAATAGCAGTTTTACGCAATCTTATTCACATTCCCCTTCAAAGACACTAAAACAGAAATCTCTTGGGAAAATGCTGAGTTACTCAACGTACTATAAGACAGATCAGCCAGTCTTAGGAGATGCTAAGGGTGAGGCCTGGGAGAGATCTAGTTCACGCTGTGACCCTCCTTCTAAAAAGAGCAACTGGTTTCCCCAACCATGCCAATGGCACCCCCAAGGACAGTGGGAGGCCAGTACAGGTAAGTGGTCACATGCAGTGTGACCTCACTCTGGATTCTGAGTAAGAGTCTGGGAACCAAGTCAATTTGCCGTCCTGTCTCTGCAGGCAGGGCAGTGGCCCCAGGATACGGTAATGGAGTCCATGGGTGAGCGGGTGAGCTGGCCGTGACTTGGGCTAGGCATCCATTCTCTTCTTGTAAATGGAAATCCTGCATCTATAGGGGTATGGACAGCCGTTTCTCAGCCTCCATTCTGCTTGTTCTGGGCTTCCAGCTTCAGCCAAAGCAGATCCTCTTACATTACAGACGTGACACATGTCAGAAGCTTGACTAGAAAAATGTCTTCCACATAAAAAGGAGGAATTTTAGCAAATGCTTCCCCCCTGTGACTCATATTAGTCAATCACGTCTTAAAATAAAGTAAAACTTCCAGACAGATGACAGGAAAGTGGTGGAAAGGCTCAGCAGTCAGACAGTACCTCACAGGGTACAGACAAGGGTGAGGGTAGCAGCAGAGTGTAACAGAGCAGGAGACAGGGTCTCTCCTGTTGGTGTGTCCATGGCCTTACACATCACTACCTGCACATTTCACACCATGCTGCTTCCTGCCTTATTCACCACCAGGATTCTGTCTGTCCATGTCAGCCTCAAACATCCACAGGCAGTTCCACTGTCTCTTGGCTGATCAGGTCCTATGTGACCACGATGCGATGCCGCCTTGCTCCAGTAGGCACCACCGTCTATGCCACACCTCAAGTGGGCCTGGCTTCTACACCCTGGCTTGTTCTGTGACCCAAACCAAAACCAGCTGCAGATTATCTCTGAGGGGGGAAGAGCTAGGAGCCCTGGGAGCCAGAGGTTAGAAACATGAACACAGATTGCCTCCTTGATCCTCACAAATCACCATGGGACCAGACACCCACAGGAAAGTCCAGGGAGACCATCCCAACATGAGTAGAAAGGACGGGTATTTGCAAATGCCCACTAGTTCCAAGCTGGACCCAGCCGGTCCTTCAGAAGAGTGCCCTGCTGTGGGATGTTCTGTATGGCAAATGTGTTGCTAATAAAACACTGATTGGCCAGTGGCTAGGCAGGAAGTATAGGCGGGACTAACAGAGAGAATTAAAAGAACAGGAAGGTGGAGGGAGTCTCTGCCAGCTGCCAGCCAGGACAAGCAGCATGTAAAGATGCCGGTAAGCCACGAGCCATGTGGCAAGGTATAGATTTATAGAAATGGATTAATTTAAGATATAAGGACAGTTAGCAAGAAGCCTGCCACGGCCATACAGTTTGTAAGCAATATAAGTCTCTGTGTTTACTTGGTTGGGTCTGAGTGGCTGTGGGACTGGCAGGTGAGAGAGATTTGTCCTGACCGTGGGCCAGGCAGGAAAACTCAAGCTACAGTGCCCTCTTCAGAGGACCTTGTGCTTTCCCCATGGAAACATCACTTCTATCTAGATTCTGGAATACAGGAGTGCACAGTCAGGAGAGCAGAGGGGCCGTCCCAACTCTGCTCATGGAGACAGAGCAGAGCCAGCATACTCCAGTAGGTCACAGCTAAAAGGGGGAGAAGGTGCATGTATCCTTGGACGTGTCTGCCATGAACACCCATGATGTCCTGCTGTATACTTGGACGTGTCTGCCATGAACACCCATGATGTTCTGCATGTATACTTGGACATGTCTGCCATGAACACCCATGATGTTCTGCATGTATACTTGGACATGTCTGCCATGAACACCCATGATGTTCTGCATGTATACTTGGACGTGTCTGCCATGAACATCCATGATGTTCTGCAGCCAGGTGGAGAACTGAGAGGAGACGTGTGAAAAACACTCCCAGCAGAAAGAGGGTAACCTCGGGAGTCTTTCAGAAAGACAGGGAGTGCAGCAGAGGGGCAGAAGCAGGTCCTACACAGCAAAGACTGCCTACATAAGAAAAAGGCCAGGACACCTCAGGGAGGCTGTGGGAGGGGCTTGCCATGGAGGGCTTCAGTATATGAAACCTGACACTTCACTTCTTATCAACCTCAGCTAACACAGCTATTTCCCTCACCCAGTCTGGTCTTCCTTTGACTAAATACAAAGTCTTCCTTCACAGTGGGCCTGTGGTTTGCTGGCCTCCTTTCCCTGATGAGGAAGCACAGGTGGGGAAAGGTGGCTGATAGAATGTAATCAGTGGGAGCAGGATCTACCACATCTGATCCAAAGGCTGGCCTCTCAGAGTGCCACGTTCTCCTTCCCGGTTACTCTGCAGTGTTCACATGCCTCCTAAGAGAGTGACCAGTGAACCCCAACCCTAAAGACAGATGCAGCTCTGAGACAGGACCTCACTCTCCCTCCGAGGTCTACCCAAGGGCTTCTGCAGAGTTATCACAATGAACTAATCCCAAATAAGGAACACATTCTACACACAAATACTACAGTATTACTTATACAAGTAGAGAAGAAACTTAAAATATTCTCCACTAAGCAGTTAATTTATGTTACAGCCCCTTAAGAGGATATTATGGATTCATTAAAAATTATAATGATAAAGACCACATCAAATATGCAAAATGCTTATGTTAAGCAGGAGACCAAATTTTATGTACACAATAAAACAACTGTCTAAAAATACACATCCATATGGACTAGCCTGGAACGAGACGCAGGGAAGTAGAAAAGCTCATGTTGGCTGAGAATGCTGGGTGGTGTTTCCACTTCTCCAACTTTCTTTCATGTTCTTAAATTATTCTCATGAATAATTTTTAAATCCAGCACAAATATGTTACGGGTGGAATTATGAATCCACATGGTGCTCAGCATTACTAAAGCAACCGAAGAGCTGGCCAGACCTGGCCTAAGGTTGCCAACAGTACTGGGCTGGAGAGCTGTTTCCGGAAATGCTGTGATCCCAGCCTCTGCTCCTCAGATGCAGTCCACACAGTAGCCCAGAATCCAAAGGTCCCTAGGAATTCACGTAAGTATCCAGAGACAGCCCTGCAGCCTGGACTTCAGCAAGCTGGGCTTGTCTCTATGGCTTTTTGGTAAACAGCATATCCATAATTCTGTTTTCTTTGGAAAACTGGCTAAGGAGAGGCCAAAGAAGCCTTGTGAGAACATAGTCATTACTATGAGCTCATGGCCATTGCCAAACTAGGCCTTAGAAATGCTGGGTGCTGATGCCCTGTGAGCACACAGTCATTGCTGGGCTAAGTGTGAGGGGAATACTGGACGCTGATGTCTTCACAGGAGGCTGGTCATGTGCACAGAGAGACAGACACTCCCACCATGTTTCGGTGAGAATGACAACACTCCTCCCTGAACATCCTGTGATCAGAATGCTTCCTGTGAACATCCCACCCGCTGGAACTATCAAGCTCTCGGTGTGCCCTTTAGTCAGTGCGTGATCTTTATCATGCCTGTGGAGCAGCACCAGCATCCCATTCAAAAGAGGAGAAAACCGAGACCCAAATAACAGAACTGAGGGCAAACAAGTATACATTGAAATCAAGGCTGCCCAGGCCAGGGTGCCAGCTCTGTTCACATCACAGGGACAGCCTGGGATAGACTGGCTGACCAGATGCATGGTCAGTCCCCTGGCACATGCTGGCCATAGCCTGGGCCACAGCTATCCTGGTAGCACAGGGTCCTGCGTATCTCCTCTCATTATTCTCCATCTCTGGAACTCTGTGACCTACTCATGCCTGTCCTGAAAGCCACCTCTGTGGCCACACATTATCATGCCTGATCCTTATGAGGCACCAGGGGTGACTGCACTCAGCTTAAAGTGAACTCAAATCCTGCCCCAGGCCCAGAGCCACAGGAGTCATGTTTTCCATCTATGGTGACACTGGAGGAATGAAGATGGCACATATGACGGTAGTAGGGGACGTTGACAAAACCCACAGAGTAGAAGCCACAGACCCACATTCTACTGCTCAAATGAAGCCAGAAGTCTCCTACCCAGGATCTGAGGTCTGGCACTAAATCCTGAAATGTCATGAAGAACACTGGTTTGGAGCAATGGGCTGCAGTGGGTTAGAAATGGCCATGCTGCTTTGCCCTTCCTCCATCGACAGCTGCTGTGAGAAGCTGCATGGGGCCTCAAGGGCACTCTGGCAACTACACCAGACTAAGTTGCCACATAGAGAGCTGTGAGACCCACACAAGAGCTGGAGAGTGCTTAGATGTGTTGTGGCTATCTTGGATGAGGAGAAGATGGCACTACCAACCACAAGGCTATGAAGGAAACCCAACTACCCACATCTAGGGTGGTTTGCTGGGTGGCACAGATAACTAGACATGGGTGTGACATGAAACTGTGCAGGAAGTCATCAACCACAGCTGCTCCTCAAGTAGGAGCAGGTCCTAGGCTGTCAAACGGCCTGCCTGGAGAGAAGGCCAGTGGCATCCCCACAGCTTAAGCCAGCAGCCCCACTCTGGGCACTGCACTCTCCTGTAAACACGGCAGACCCAGGAGAGCAGGTGTGCATAGAGGGCCAACAGTCCTTACGTATGGATGCCATCTCTCATATGACCAGCCAGGAGGACCAGGCCAGAGACACTCTTCATTCTACCCTTGAGCTGTCAGACAGTCTAAGCTGTGCTGTGTGGTCCTGGACACCTTGACACCTTCCCTGAGCTTGTGCTCTTGCAACCAAATCCAGATGAGGGCTAACAGTCATCACATAGGACTTCCCACAACCTCCAGGTACCACGTCTAACATGTACCACATGGCAGTAATGCCAGGTGCTGTGACTCCCTTGGCAGAAACCCAACACCAAGAGGAGCACTCCCTGCTGTGGCATGAACATTGGTGGGAGGAAGTGAGCGAGAACCATTAGGAGTAGTGGTCCTGGGACACAGAGGATACCTGATGGGTGATCACTGGATTCCAAAGACATCCACAGAGAGTCTCCCCTGTGTCTCTCGAAAGTCACTTTGAAAGGTCAGCCATCTTTCCAGAGCCAAGAGTTAGCTCTAACAATTAGGGATCCCCCCAAGAGCCAACCAAGGTAGCTTGGCCCCAGTCCAATGCACAGCCTGTTCAAGAGTAAGTAGAAGGGAAAGGAGCCAGCCTGCCTACAGGTAAGTGGGTGGACTCACTGCTTCTTCTTAGACTGATACATTTGGTCACACTCTGCCCATGACCTTAAGTTCATTACATCAAAGAGCAGTCTGCCTGGTCCAGTGGTTCTCAACCTGCCTAATGTTATGGCAACCTCCAACCATAAAATTATTTTGTTGCTACTTCATAACTAATTTTGCTACTGTTATGAATCATAATGTAAATAAATATCTGTGTTTTCCGGTGGTCTTAGGTGATCCCTGTGAAAAGGTCATTCAACCCGCAAAGGGTCACAACCCATAGATTGAGAACTGCTGGTCTAGTGGGAACCAGAAAGACACTGGGCAGGGTGGCATCCTGAGGTCACAGTACCCCATATCCTAGGTGTGCCCCTCAGGGACCAATCAAGAAACAGAATGGTCTCCCTCTCCCTTATCAGGAAAGCCTGGTGCATTTGAACGAGATTACATCCCAACTGACTTCTTCAGACTGCAGGAAGGCAGAGAAAGAGCTAAAGACATGAAGTAACCAGGGAAATTCCCATCATCCCTGGGTTCACTAATTCCTGAATGCCTCCTTTTTCTGATGCTTCTAGTGAGCTCCAAGGAGCACTGAACATTCGGCCTCAAAGATGGAACGTCAGGCAACAATAAATGCAGAGAGAAGAGCAACTGGTTGATAGAATATGGGTAACTCCTGAGGAAAGAGCTCACAGGTGACAGCTCAGGGCAGTGGGAGGCAGGACCTGCCCAGACCAGATGAGGTCAGAGGGACACTAGCAGGTGCTGCTCTGGATGCTCCGCTTCAGCCACTCAGCAGCCACAGCAGAGGAGGCCCCTGGCCAACCTCACAGGCCTGCCCTGTGGC
The DNA here is from genome assembly GCA_902168405.1 of Peromyscus aztecus. Classification (NCBI taxonomy): domain Eukaryota; kingdom Metazoa; phylum Chordata; class Mammalia; order Rodentia; family Cricetidae; genus Peromyscus; species Peromyscus aztecus. The sequence goes on along the minus strand of CABHPQ010174880.1, from coordinate 34,251 downwards.
TCATCAGACACCTGCGGGAGACAGCACAGCCTCCAGAGGCTGAAGCCCAAGGCCAGTCCTCCTTATCCTTCTGTTCTCGTCCATGTAACAATCCACCTTGCCCACGGGCTTGCCAACAGGCTGACGGCATTCCACCTTTATCTGTAAGCAGTGGCAAACCAAAGGCTTCTTGGAAGAGACGGGATGGGACCTGCAGACGCTGGTTCACAACCTGTCTGCAAGAAAGATGACCTGGACACCTTGGCAGGTCTCACCCTGTAACCACTGGGAGCTGCCCAATATGGGCAGGAAAACAGATACTGTGAGGGGAGCTGTTACACACACCACCCTTCTCTCTATTACTCCAGAGCCAGGCCCCTGCTCGTCCTTCCTTCCACTCTCCGTCCTCACTCCCTGGGGCACACACACCACCCACGATGTGGTAGGCCTCCTTGCAATCCAAGTCAATAGCCAACCCTCCACAGGAAACAATCACATCCATCTCTGAGGTTACCCACACTGTCACACCCATGCACCCGCATGTTACCCCAGGCACTATGCTAGCACTCCTTGCCCCAACCAGCAGTTGGTGCCCTCTCACCCAACACGACCTTCCATTCACCAGGGCATCCCTGTTCTAATGGACCTTGTCTACACTTTGACACAGCTTTCTCGGTGTGTACACATGTGTGCACATGTTTGTGTGCGTACAGAGGCCAGAGATCAACTTCACATCCTTCTACCTAATTCTTTGAGACAGGGTCTTTTGTCGACTTGGAGCTGTCCAGCTGGCCAGTAGACCCCAGCAATTACAAGGATTACCAATTTTAAAAAAGCAGGGGTTGGGGATTTAGCTCAGTGGTAGAGCACTTGCCTAGCAAGCACAAGGCCCTGGGTTCGGTCCTCAGCTCTGGAAAAAAAAAAAAAAGACAAAAAAGCAATTAAAAGGATGTGCCACCATGCTTAGCCTTTTCATATGGGTTCTGGGGACTACACTTGGCTTCTCATGCTTGTATAGCAAGTACTGTACCAAGTAAGTCATCTCCTCAGGCCTTGTGATAGACAAGAATGCCCTTCTGCATGGCCTGTGGAATCTGATTTGGGGTTATAAACCCTCTGCCCCTCAGAAATGATGTTTAATAGACAAACTTCGGACCTCACAAAGCCATGCTCTGCCCATAGCTGGGAGAGTCCTACCAGCCCCACAGAGGAGGCTCTGTGTAACTACACAACCTGTAACACTGTGGGAACGGAGACGTGGCCACTAACACCCCCAGTTCCCAGTCTGTTTTTAAAGAACATGGGACAACTGAGAATGTGTTTATCTTAACCTCTAAACTAAGTCATCATGAAAAGCCTCCCAGTTGGATTATATTCTAATTTTCAGTTTATGGATCACCTGCAGTGATCCCAGGGAATGAGTGGCTCTGACATCAGAGGCCTGTATCCTAAAGGTCACAGCAGAAACCAAGGACCTGACCTAGCGAAGGGATCTGGACAGGGCACCAGAGGCAGGTAAAACCAGCACCCAACTTTCCGGCAGAACCTCAGCCAAAGCCAAGTGATTTCTACAGTAGAGAGAGGCATGCTCCCCAGGACCTGAACTCAAAGCTGCTGAGAGCTCCAGCCTGCCCAGAGGATGTGCTAGAGCAAAGCCCCAGACAAAGGTCTAACCAGCAAAGGTCTAACAGTAAAGAATTTGGTTTGGGTTCAACTATTTGGCGTAGTCATGCCAAATAGTGTAACTACATGGTTCATGTCTTGAAGTTAATTTATAATCCAGAAGATATTACTTGAAACCGGGGCTGCCCTAAAAGGACCCCAATCTGGGAGGTTCAAACAGCACAAGTTTATCTTTCATAGCTCTGGACAGCCAAGGCCTAGGGGTCACAGGGCTGGTTCCTTTAGCAGCTGAGATGTCTTCTCCAGGCCCCTGTCCCTAAGCCTGCAGGTGGCTGCCTAATCACCGTATCTTCTCATCACCTCCCTCTAAGAGTGTGTCTCAGTGTCTAAGTTCCCCCTTTTATAAGGACACCAGTCACATGGCTTAGAGCCACCTTGATGACCTCATTGCAACTAAATTTCTTCTGCACAGACCCTGTCACCAAATATAGCCCCATCCTGAGGCCTGGGATTAGGGCTCTAGCCCACATTTTTATTTGGGAGAACAACCCTTACCCCAGGATTTTCCCAAGGGACAGATGATATAAAAAGAAGGTCCCAGGGACCTCCTTTGGCTCTGGCTTCCGCCCCATCCTCAGTGGCTTGATCTTAAAAGGCCTGGCAATTCTGGCTGTAGCCCAACCCTGGGAGGGCAGGTGCAGAGGCCAGCAAGCTCAAGGGACCATGCTCCTCTGTGCAATGTGCCACACACAGAGAAGAACACAGCCCCATGTGACTGAGGGTCTCTAGCTGTTTGATTTCTGCCAGGACTGAACAGTAAAGTATTTTAAATCTTCAGAATACATTTTTCGGCTTCAGGAGGAGGTGAGTTCTTGGCCCAAGAGCTCCACAGACAGCTACTATTCAGCTTTAAGTCCCAAGAAGCTAATCTGACAGAGACTTATTATTCTCCTCAAATAATGGATGAGAAAGAACCCATTTTGTTGTCTTTAATAAGTTAGACACTCAGGCAGACAGACCCACACAATAAATCTGCATACGTGCGTAAGAGGGGCTGGGCACCAGGGACTTTTATTAACGTATCAATTCCAGAGGCCAAGTGAATGCAAACCAGTGCCACTGGGGAGCCTGGGCCTCTGCCTAACCCTGCCTAACCCTGCTGTTGGCTGTGCCAGGAGGCCTCAAGAACAATGGATGTAATCTATCTCCCAGGGGTGGGGAGCAGCCCAGACAGCCTGAGCTCATGGGTCTGACAAAGGGAACCTCAGACCCAGACCTCTGGGTGGAATCCTGAAAGCAAGCATGGGAGGGCTGGAAGCAGACTTCAGACTGGTGATTGGTGGGTTCAGAAGGCGTCCTCAGACAAAATGGGATATTGTTTTCAAAAGGACAGAACAGCAAGGTCGCGGTAAAGCCTATTTCTATACAGAAAGTGCTGTGGGTGTTGTTTTTGCTTTGTTTTGTTTTCCTCTGATCTGTAGAAACGTGCATACAAAGAAAGGGAAAGGACAAGCCAAGTCAGGCCCTAGCGGGTCCAAGGATGAGCTACAAGCTGAACTGCTCCTGTATGCTTTATACACCCATGGCTAAGACAGCCACAGAAACACCCTGTGGGGAGGGAAGACATCAAGGCTCTCTGCTGCGTCTGTCCCAGGCAGAGCACAGCATGCTTCTCTTGATTATATCATTTAATTTTAGCCCATTTAAAGAGATTCAAAGACAGTCCACACTGGGACAAGTCACGCATGTAAAGAGGGTCACTTTCCCCACCCCAGGGCCAGCATGGAGGCAGCAGGCACAGAGGAAGAAGGGTTGTGCCCAGCCTGATGGGGATGAAGGTCCAGGAAGAAGAAGGAAGAAGCCCCTCCTGGTGTGCACCTGGAGTAGAGGACGACAAGGGTGAAATGCCCTCTATCCCGGGAAGACGGGACATGAGAGATCAGGACTCAACAAGAGACCAAACCCAATTCCCTGGTATGCACAAGGCACAGAGCTTTCAGACTTTTCACCAGACTCACAGTCAGATTTGATGCAGAAACAGTCAGCACACTGTACGAGGCTCAAGATCACTGAATACTTACACACAGAACGTGCTCTGGGCTTAGTGTCTGTTTTCTACAGCAGTTTCAGGAGCTACTTACTGGGTCACAACTTCCAACTGGAAAAATTGGCCCAGGTGTCTGGACAGCGTGTGAGGTTCCTGCCCAACATCAGTTGCAGTGAAGCCAGGAGGTCATGCCTGAATCAAGGGAGCAAGGGAGTAAAGCTCCCCTCCTTCAGGGGAGGGGGTGAGCCCTCCCAGCCTCTGTTCACAGGTGAAGCCATCCACAAACTACCGACTCCACTCTCGCTCCTGGAGTCTGTGCACAGGGCCAAGCCAGGGAGCTCTGTAACACATTCTCCCAGGGACACCTTATGGTATTCCTGCCTATTAAGGTACAAAGGTACTTTAACAAGCAGTCTCCATGGCAATCTGTGCTGACATTCCTTTAGTAGGTATCATCTGGAGCCTCCTGCAACACCAAGGTGAACACAGACCACCATGTTCGCCCAGACCTAACCAAGCAGGGCTGTATTCAACAGGTAGCAGCCAGAATGCAGTAATAAAAGTCTATGATGACTCGGCCCCACTGGTCCACTATCAGGAAGACATTCTAGAGCATCGTGCAAGTTTCAGGGGACAGAGGAACTGACCCCATATCTGCCTGTGGCTCTGAGGAGTGATACCAAGCAAGGAAGCAGGCTCCGTGAGACTGCTGCTCTGGGACTCTAAGGAGGCCAGAACCTGCCCACTTAGAATGTTTGGTTTTGAAACAAACACAAAGAGTAATTCATAAATATTCAGAAAACTCCAGCCTATCTGGTAGGCCCACATGAGCACAAGTGTCAAGCCAGAAAGTGTGCACAAATGATTGGCAAACAGACAAAAATATCCTCTTACCAGTAGGCTTACTCCATCCGTGGAAGCCAAATCTTAGATCTCTACCCACACTTAGCAGTGGCCTGAGCTACACTCACTCTGTATACTCATCTTACCCACAAGAGAGTGGTCATTCAAGGTAACCCACCTGCCCCAGGTTCAGTAGCCAAACAGCAAAGCTGATTGGCAGTCCCTAACCACTGAGCCACACAGCCTATGCTCAGAAAGCACTGGCTCACCTCAAAGATTGTTGGGTAAGTACCACACTGTGCTGAACATGGTGATATAAACCCAATCTAGCTGTAGTGCAGTCCTAAGAGGCCTTTGCTGAGCTCCCATGCCCCACTGATGGGGTATCCTACTGATGGGGCATCACACTGATGGAGAATACTGCCACACAGACAAGTACTTTGCCAACTGCCACAGAGAATAGTCTTCCACATATAACACCACCTTTGCAAGAAACAGGCTGGCTGGTTTACCTCTTCACCTAGACATTCCCATGGATGTGCAGAATTTATGACCACAGAACTTCAGAACTTGACTGCCCAGCATATCCACTTTTCCCAGTTACAAACCCTGAGCCACCTTCCCTCAGCAAACACAAGTGGGTACAGCCATACCTGTGCTTCTAGAGTACAAATCATCTCTACATCTGAGCGAAAATGCCCTTTTATTGTGATGTCTTGGTTCACAGTGGAAACAGGACACAAGTGCAGGAAAGAGAACTAACTGGCCAGGAAGAGAGGAGACACTCCTGTCTGACATGGGCGTCTACAGAACCTTCTCCTCCACCACGACTCCCACTCCCCAGCTCCCAAGTGCAGCTCACCTCTGGTTGAACAGAGTGGCAAGGACTTGCCCGTCTGACTGAGAAGATACCAAGTATGACTGTCTAGTTACCATGACTCCTCCAAGAAAACATGGGAAGAACGGACAGTGTGGTCTGGAAGAGGATCCCAAGCTATATTTACAGTAGAATTATACCAGCAGCCCGGTATCCATCAACACATGCAATGAAGTGTGCACTTCCACAGCCGAGTATTATCCATGCCTAAAAGGAGGTCAATCACACACACACACACACACACACACACACACACACACACACACACACTATGGCAGGTGAACCCTAAAGATGCTGGTCAGCAAAACACACCTCAGTAAAGGACAGTGTGTCGACCCACACGAGGCTTGCTCAGTCAGACAGTTATGAAGGATGAGCAGAGACCAAGGAGAGACCACAGTAATGTCAGCACAGCAGTGTGAATGTGACCAATGTCAGAAAACTGTGCACTTCAAGACAGATGAGATGGTCTGATGGTGTGTGCGCTTTAACACAACTTAAGAAATCATGCACATCTGCACATACATGCACACACACACACAGAGAGAAGCACACCAGAGCTGGATGTGCCAGAGCCAGCCCAGCTCACATTCATATGCCTTAAATGATGTTAAGGTCTCTTCTTTCAGCTGTAATATTAGGTACCAACATTTCTAAGATGAATAGCTCCTTCCAGTCTCTTGGGGTGACCTAATTTCTGTTCACTCATAGCTTCTGAAATTACAGGTCTTCTGGAAGTGACACCAGAAGCCTCTCTGTCCATACTCTGAGGTATTCCTGTCCAGCCTGTGGCCTGCCCAGGTGTGTGTATTTCAAGAGAAGTTAACCCTTTCTGGTGACATGTGATCAGAGACAACAGAGGACCCCATATGGATGTTATTTTTTTCCCTTCAGCACTATCCTCTGGTAAAGTAAAGGAGAGCCCAGAAATACAGGCTACACCAGGTGCTGTGAGGGCACACACTGCTGCAAGTCATCCCACTTTGTTATTCTGAATGACTTAGCACTGGGTAAACATGGGCTGTTCCTTAATAGTTAAGGAGCAGGGTGAGAGGGCAGCAAGAAAGAGGATATGTAACCCTTGACAGAGCGAGTGCACAGTGAGAAAGAAGAAGAAACCATGACACATTTGCAGAAAAGCCCTCACCTGGGAACGGGCCACCGCAGGACACCCAGGTGCACTGTCCCTCACTTTTAGATCTGATTCCAAATTTCTACGGAGACAGGAAGTGGTTTCCAATGGGAAACCAGTCACCATGTTCTCAGTATCTCTGGAAGGGCAGAGTCCAGTCACAGCTACCCAGGCACTCTGTCCAGAGGTGATGGCTGTGGACAGCATGGCAGAGCCAGGCATTGGCAGGGCAGAAATAAACACATGATCCTTGGCTGAACCTCCTGGCCACACTCTGTTTATTGATGGAATGTCATCTAAAGACTCCGGAATTGCCTACAATGTGAGCAAAGAATCCCCTAGACTGCCCTGTTCCCCGGCCCCCACCACACAGCCCACAATCCTCCTAGAGGGATACACTGTTACGAGGCTAACACCCGAGAAGGACAGGAGGTCTGGAGGAATGGCCTGTTGGGATCTAAGGGATGCTAGACTAATTTCTTTCTGGTCCCTTCCAGTATTTGACTGAGCTATAAGCCTGTGAATCCACAACAGTTACAGGTCTCCAGAGTTTAAGGAGAGTCATGCTGAGCAGATATTTCCACAATGACTCAAAACAACCCAGTTCTCCAGAAACCTCAGTCATCTTCAGGTTACCGGAGCTCCACTTGAATCCTGTGGGTTTTATCCCCCAGGTTTGCTGTGGTGTTTGGAAAGGCAAACTCTTTTCCAACGTGCCTCCGCACTATAGGTGGAGGTGAGCGGGTGCCCCCAGGCCTGGGGGCAACGGGCCATGGGCTCCATATACGGTGCCGAGATACAGGCAAAGACCTGGAAGACTGTGTCATGCTGTGCTGACTCAGCCCAGGACCTGGCTTCATCCTGGCTGGTGTGGCACAGAGGCTGGACAGGGACCCACATGGGGAGCATCTTACCAGAGAAACACATGGAGGGGAAAGAAGCTGGCCTCCACACTACCACCAGCACATCTCAGATGTAAGAATTCACCTTGGAGCTCTCACTCAAATTTCCTCATTTCAATACATACCCAAAGATAGGGATGGACAGACTCTTGTACCACGAGGGACATGACTGCTGGGGATCTCCTAGGGCAGTGAACACTGGCAGCACAACAAACACTGGGCACTGCTCCCACATACGGTGTTGCAGGAAGTAGACGGTAAGTGGTGAGTGATAAGTGGGTACATGTTCCCATTACATCATCACTAAATAAAAACCAAGGAGGAAACGGTAAAACGGATTCATGAGGGATCAAAATGGAGTACAACTCTAAAACTAAGAACCTAGAAATGAGAACATCAGAAGGAAATTTCCATTTTCTTCCTTAACTCAGGCAAGCACACATCTCCACTTTTGTTAATGAAAGACAATAAAAGCTGAGGCACACAGTCTTGCTCCTTAGCCAAATGCTGTTTTCTCTCCTCTTTGCTTCTCAGTGTGGGCTGATGACTGGGTAATAAATAACATAGCACTGGCCCATCCTGAGGAACTGTGTGAGATACTGAGCATCTGTCCAGATCAGTCCTGAGGCTACAACAGGGGGAAGGAAGAATCAATGAGGCGCAATTCCCATATACCCTCAAAGATTAGATTCTCCATGGCCACCCATCAGAGAAAACCCCTGTAAGTACCTTTGGAGGTATTGAGACAAAGGCCAACAAGCCTGAGGCCCATGTGACAAGGGGCACCCCTGGGTAATGGGCCCTTCTCAGAGGGACATCTGCTGACAATCTAACTGAGAAGTAGCCTTTGGAGATTTTCCGTGGAGCAGAACCAGCCCTGTCTATGTCAGACTCCCCAGAGACCCAGCACAAGACGACAATTAGGAGCCTCCCAGTATCCACTTGTTTCCAACAAGCTCTGCCTGACTCCCCCAGCAGAGCCTGGGGACTCCTAAGGGAAAAGTGGTTTAAAACAAGCTGGGTAGGGAAGGATCTGTCTGCCTTTGGTTTGAAGACGTTCTAAGGAAGTCCTCCAAACCCCTCTCTTGATAGCTGACAGATGTGATGGGGGTCACCACACCAATTCCTTCTTTAGGCCCTAGATCTCACCGTTATCAAGACCCTGCCCTGCCAAACCCCAAGAGTCTACACAGGTAGACCAGCTGGAGGGGTGCAGACCCAGTTCCACAAGCTTTTCCAGGGTCCTATCTCCTCTGGGACAGTGGTGACTACTTGGGAGCAGGGATATCCACAGGACACCCACTTGGATCAATCAAGCCCTTGCAACTCTCTCCAGGCCTGGCTCTCCACTTCTCTGCTCTAGTGACCAGAGGTTCAGTCCCAACACCCAAGGGCTCATCCTCCTCCTAGTCTGAGTCCCTACCTTCCAAGTTCCTGAGTCTCCTGACCTGGTCTGCCATTTTGCTGCTCTCCCATGAACTCATAAGGTAGCTTGACCAGGGTCCACCAAACTCAACTCTGAACACACAGAAACCATTGCTGACACATCCATATCTACTTGAGTATGAATTCCAGAGTCCCCTGTGGGCATAGCTATACAGAAGCACCCTGCTTATCCCACTCTGCACAGGACTTCTCCATACAGATAGGCATATGATTCATGCTGGCTGCCTTTCCAGTGAAACCCAAATGGCTCTGTGTCAACTCCTATCTCCTGGGGCACCTCACCCAACAGTGGGGCTAAACAGCAGGCTTCTAGATCCTTCACAGCAAAGCATGGGCTCAGTGCATCTCTAGCTTAAATTACAGCACTGCAGCAACTCAGAAGCAGGTATTAAATGAGCGTTTCTAACTGCCAGGGTCGAGAAATGCTGATCCCAGGGAAAGCAGGAGCAGCTCTATAACCCAAATGGCACTAACAGGCACCAATGACAATACATACTGCATGGCATAAAATAGGCATGTGCAAGGCATTAAGGTGCTATTCCCAGCAAGTGAACCACTGAGCCAGTGGAATTAGAGTTTATTGTGGGATTGAGGGCGGGGCTCTCAAATGTCTCCAGGCAGTTGATAGGTTTCTATGTACAAGTAATTCTCAGTCTATTATGGTAGTTTGAATGAGAATAGCCCCATAGGCTTATGTATTTGAATGGTTGGTTCCCAGTTGGTGGAACTGTTTGGGAAGGATTAGGAGGTGTGGCCTTGCTAGAGGAGGTGTGCCACTGGGGGTGGGTTTTGAGGTTTCAAAAGCTCACGCTACTCCCAGCTAGCTTAGCCCCCTACCTTGCCTCTTAGTTGTTGTTTCAACACGTTAAGTTCCTAGCTACTGCTCTAATGCCATGCCTGCTGCCATGCTTTCTGCCATGATGAACTCTACTCCCTCCTGGAACTGTGAGCCCCAAATTAAATGTTTTCTTTCATAAGTTGTATGGTCGTGGTTCTATTCCTCTTCATAGGAACAGAAAAGTAACTAAGAGAACTATGGTGGGCTGAAGCCACTAGAAGGAACCTCAAGGATCATCTGCCCTAATTTCCCATTTAAAAGTAGGAACACAAGGCTCTGACCACATTCTGGGGTGTAATCCCTGCTATTTCTCAGAATCCTTGGAATCTGCCCTCAAGTGGTTGCAAAAGAAACACCTACTTGCTGAGCTTTGGGCCAGGGACTGTCTGTGCCTCTTTAGACCCAAGGCTCTGACACCATTGATTCACACAATACAGAACCTTCTGGTGTTGGGTATGTGGCCACTGCAGGATACTTGGACTCGTGGCTTCTTTCTGAGAGCTCCATGTCTGTATTCTCTCCCCAGTAGTAAGCAGGCAACAGGACAGGAGAAATAGGCATTAAGAACAGCAACAGCCCCAGCAGATCCACACTCAGATTTTGGCTTTGATTCCTGGCAACATGATCTATTTTCAGCATGAGACGAATCTGCTAATTCCAAATGAGCCAGCTTAAAAGCAGACTACAAACGAACAGCAGGCACATGTGAAGCCGTGACAGCGCCCCGAATATCCCCATTTCCCGGGGACCTGAGCAGGGGCACAGGACCAGAGGAACTGTAAAGCCGTGACAGCGCCTCGAATATCCCCGTTTCCCAGGGACTTAGCGGGGGTACAGGACCAGAGGAAGCACCACTGCTTTATATGGGCTGCAGACTTTAAGAAGGGGTCTTCTGCTGGGCACCCCTCCTGATTAAAACATCTGAAACATGCCAGAGTGGGTAGTTGGGACCATGCAGAGCCACCAGCTATCCCTGGGCACTGCTCAGTCACCAGCCCATACGTGAGGGACGGTGGCTCAGGAAGGCTGGTGATCCAGTAGAGAAGAGGGGCTTCTAGACAAGGGAGGGCTGGGGAAGGGAAAGACCCACAGGACAGTTGTTGAGTTCTACCCCGTCACAGCTCAGGCTTCTCTGACCCGAGAGGAAACACACCAGAAAGACTGAAGTCCCACCGGAATCCTTGTCTAATTCCTTTTTCCGCTAAGAGTTCCTTCTGCTTTTTTGGAAACAAACCCAGAAACCAACGACCCCAACTCACCACAGAATTGAGTGGGGCTTTTAATTAACAGACACAATGCAGCACTGGGCTCCACACCCTCTACAGACTCACAGCACAAGCCCACTCCTGGTGTCTGGTGGAGCTCCTGGGAAGGCCCTGGAGTCCAAAAGATCACTGTTTGAGCCTGCCATTTGAACATGGTAGTAATCAAGGCCCAGGTCATTGTCTGAGCCATGTGTACGATCTCCTGCATTCATGAGCTGAGAAGATGGCTCAGATGGTCAAGTTGGAGCCGCAGCATCCATGGAAATAAATCAGGCTGGTGGTACACACTTACAATTCCAGTGCTAGGGAAATGGAGATAGGTAATTCCAGGGACTTGCCAGCCAATCGGCCTAGACCAACTGACAAGCTCTAGGTCCCAGTGAGAGACCCTGTCTCAAAACACAATGTGGACGCTGTCCAGCTCCTCTGGTGTAGAGGAAACTACACTCTGGTTTCCATGTGCACACATACAAAATCCATATGCATTCAATAACGAGCTGGGATGAGAGGCCTGTAGAGTACTGCAGCACCTGTGGTAGAGAACTAATGTCCCCGGGCAGCCAAAAGGACACTAAGTAACTCCAGAGACACTAGAAAGGACTCAGAGCCAATCTTATACCCAACAAATTTGCCATTAGCAGCTCCAGAGAAGACAAGAACTGCATGTAGGTGACCCATCTACTTCACCGTGTGCTGGGGCTGCAGGATCCCCAGAGGGCACTGCAAAGTGGGGCTTTGTCTGAACTCATCAGCGCGACTCGTGTTTCATGCCATATAAGCAATACCAAAGTAACAAGGAATGAGTTATAGCACCAATAATTCACACCTTGAAAAGGTTCCCACACCCAGCAGAGCACACAGGGCAGACGACAGATCGTTATGATGGATTCTAAACAGAACGCATCACCCAGGAACATTACAACCCGCCGCAAGGTGCTCAAATACATGCCATTCTTCAAAATAAAAGGGCCTTTCATCATGAATTTTAAATCAAACTATTAAGACAGGCTCCCAAAGCAAGCAAATGAGGAGAGCCCGGCATGTGTGGAGAGGTGACAATACTCCAGAGCACCAGCTGGGCAGAGCTCACAGTAGGGGGTGGGGGAGCCTCTCACCCCGGTGGGCAGTGACCCTCCTCCCAATAAATCAGGAGGGGCCTGCACCCCTGCCTCAGCCACCAACAGGAGACATTTGCTTAACAAATTTTTCCAGATTCTGGAACAGCACAAAACACTAGCATCTATCCTGAAGAGGGAGAGACTATCCCTCTATTCCCACCACAGACTCTGATGTGCAGTGATGGCTTACATGTGGGAACAAGGTCAGTCCTAAACACGTCTCTCCCATTCCAAGTTCTAAGGGGCACAGGGCTAACCCAGAGAGCACCGGATTGTAACCTGTGCTGATGCCTAGAGAGAGAATAACTACTCCCCTGGGCCTGCAAGGTGATAGCCTGAAATATTCCTATTCAGAGGCCACTCCTAACATGTCAGGAGAGTTCCTCCTCCTATCTCAACCATCCCAAATTCTCCCAAAGTATCATTTCTCACCAAAACTTGTCACTCCTCAGCTCCTACCCTTAGGACCCAGGCTGAAGGGTAGCTTAGTCCCCTGGTCAGCAGGCTCCAAGGTTGCTCCATTCCAGCCCTCCTCACAGTGTTCCAGGCAGCCCCCAAATTACACACATCTTCCCCCTCCCCTGACTATACTTTACACCCACTCGTCTCTACCATCCAACGATCCCATCTGCTCTCACCTGATGTCAGCCATGCAAGCAGTAAACACACTCCCATCATGTGGCCCTTTACCCTCTGGGGTGGATCTGGGGTCATGCTCCAAGCTGTCTCCCTGTTCTTCTCTCAATGAACACCTCATACACAAACCCTGTACCTGCCCTAGCTGTTTCATAGGGTTTGCATGTACATGTATGTGACCTCCATATGGTTAAGCACCAGAGAGGCCACCATCCCACCCAGCACCTGTCAGTTTGGTCCCTGAAACATGGAAGTAGGTCCAGGGAGACAAACAGGAAATAAAGATGAAACCCCTTCTAGAAACCATTTGGGCCCAGTTTTGGAGACACAACATGGTAGAGCAGATATAAATGCCAAGAGCAGTTTATCCACTGAGACAGAACCTGGGCACCTGGCTCCACGCTCTGAATGTCATCCAACCTAAAGTTCTGCTACCCTTCACACCAGACAATCTTCTCCTGCTTGAGGCAGCTACTAAAGCCTTTAACATACAGCTCTCTTGCTGCCCATCAAAACCCACAACCTCCAAGGACCAACTTCTGTACAGATCTGAGCTTTGTCAGTACTTCTGATATTCCCTATTGGTATAACACTACACAATACAAAACTGAACACACGATCTTGGCCGAAAGGCTCTTGATCCTAACAGCAAACCCCTCCTCTCTCCTTATCCCATCTGCCTTTGATTTAAAACATGTTCCGCTCTCAAACTCCAGCCAAACCGGCTGGCACTCTCAGGAGGGTGATTTGCAAACTGTGAAGTGGACTAGGGCAGTACCTTCTGCAGCTGCTTCTGCGCCTCTGTGTGCCACGCCCTCCTCCATTACACGTGGGCCCGAAACCCTTACTCGACAGCTTCCAGGCTCCATTTGAGCTCTGACCCAGTAGTGGCTTCTGACCTTTCTCATACTGTGGTGCTAGGCAGCCAGCGGATGTGACCACTTGGGTCAAATCTCACCTGCTAAGGACAGAGAATGTAGGCTCAGGACATAGCAGGTCACAGGTTACAGGCGGCTCTCTAATTTCCTCAGCCAGGAAGGCAACATCTAGGAGACTGGCTGAGAACAGTTCACAAAAAAAAACAGCAGAAGAGTGACCTCCTAGTGTGGACAGTAGGCTGTGTCTAGCCACCTCTCACCAAACCTTAACTAACTGCCCCCACTACCACCAAAAAAAAGAAAAACCTGGGTACTCAGGAATAAGACCAGATCCCCAAACCAACTGACTATACTCCATCCTGTCACAGAGTGAACCCAGGTGAGTGTAGAGCACCCAACTCTGACACTACTGTGACCACTGACACCACGGGAGAGTTCCCCCATTTCTCAAAGGATCTGAAGGAACTGAGTGTGCCCTGAACCACTGAGAAAACACAACCCTCTTCAAATCCCTGAAGAGCATGCCTGCCTCCTCTGCACACCAGCAGCTGGGGACAGCTCCTGTCATGCCCCGCCATGGCTGCTTCTGAGCATGACTCATGTCATGGGCAGATTTTGGAAGAAGTCCAGCTTACTTTTTTTTTTTTCCTGCTTCTTCATAGTATCAGGCATATCACTAGTGACAAGGGGACATGCTGGCTTGGTACAAGCCTAGACTAGCTAAAGCTGGGGTCAAAGGGGTAGCTCCTTCAGCAACATTTATCCACAATCTCAAACACACACTCAGGTGCTGGTGTCTTCCACTTTCCTGTCTTCTTATGTGCACCCAAGTTAGAAACAGAAATAATAGAATAAACTCCAAGAAGCATCTGGTAGGCAATGGATTTCATTTGACTAAATCTGAATCAGGGCTTGATATTATACAGATCTGGTGATAATCACTGTGTTTGTTTCTTTGGTTTTTGGGGTTTTGTTTTGTTTTGTTTATTTTAGGCAGAGTCTCACTATATAACTAGCTGGTCTGGAACTTGCAACCTAGACCAGGCTAGCCTCAAACTCAAGAGTTCAACCTGCCCTTGCCTCTCAAATGCTGAGGCACCTTGTGAGGAGTCCAGAGGACAGTGAGCAGAAATTCTCTCAGGCCAATTACACGTCATCACTGGAGACGGGACTGTGGGAGAAGGTGCATCTTGGGGGAGTGGTATAGAGTTCACGATGGATTATCACTTGAGTCTTTATTTGCAGAATGTCGGATGGTTCGGTTTTATATCATGCCTGTCAAGTGTACAGGCCATTTTCAGAATTACAGATGCTGAGAGTCTAACAAAACTGTGGCCACACCCACCAATAGCAGTTAGGACACTTCTACGGGGCTGAATACGGCTCAGTCAGCAGAACACCTGCCTAGCATGGATGAAGCCCTGGGTTCCATCCTCAGCACAGTATTAAAGGGCATGGTGGCACATGCTTGTGATTCCAGCACTTGGGACTGGAGGGAGGAGGATCAGAAGTTTAAAGTCATCCTCAGTTATACAGCAAATTCCAGATATAAGACCATTTCAAAATGGGCAGGGTGGGGGGCCAAACATTTCTATGACTTGCATTACAGGAGGACACAGCCTGTTGCTTTATAATAAACACATTTTTTTCCTTCCACGAACAGTAGAAAACCAGGAAAAGAGGGTTATTGAGTGAAGTAAAGGTTTATCTCTACAGGTGCTCCAGCATAATCATGCTGATGGGAACAATAAAAAAAGACAAGACCAGAAATCAAAGGTGAGATCTGCAAGGCTCAGATGTCTGAACCTCACTGTGTGAGTCAAACACTCAGACAGGATGGTATGAGTCAGTTATCTTCAAACCCTGGAACTCCCACAAAGACCTGAGCATCAGCCGTGCCCACTGTGATGGGTCCTAAGCAGTCACCTTAATGGTGCCATTAGCTGGTGGAAGCTCCTGAGATGTACGGCCCCAAAGCCAAAATCATGGCTGTTGCTCTCAAAGGTGTGTTCATTTTTGGAAATTTCTGGCATTTACCCATAACTAAGAGCCACGGACACAGGAAGTAATCAAGCTTGGTAACTTCATTTTGATCAGAATTCACAAAAGAAGAAAATAAGCCAAATAACCAGCACTCCAACCTCAACCTGCTCTGAACAGGACAGCATCAGTCAAGCAAGAGGCAGAGCCAACATCCCAAACAGTGTCTTTGGAGATCAACATTTCTCCAAAGAGACACACTGCTACGAGGATGAGACCCAGTGTTCTGACTTCATAGCCACCCACCTCCTGACAAGTTGTCCCTGGACATAACTCCTTAATGTAACCCCAAATGAGCTGTTACTGATGAGAGACATGGGGCATCTCAGCCAACTAAGATGACTATGAGTAACAGTGTACACAGAGACAAGATGCCAGCATTCTGTGAACAGATGCCAACACTCAGGATTGGGGCAGACAAATATGCATCACGTGTACAAATCATACACACACACACACACACACACACACACACACACACACACACACACACCATGGATTCACAGCTTATTCATCAGCATTATACTAAATGTGGATAACAAATTCATGTTAATAATATCAGAGACCTTTAAAAATGCTCTGGAGGAAAACACATCCACATGCCCATGCACACACATTCCTGTAGGCTGACTAAGCAAGCATGACTCCAGGCCTCCTACTCTTGGAAGAGGAACAGCTAGAGCAAAGAGAAGGAAATCATCAGCTTTGCAGGTAAATGGATGGAACCAGAAATGATCATTTTGAGTGAGGTAATCAGACTCAGACAAACATCACATGTTCTCTCTCATCAGAGGCTCCTAGCTCCAAATGATGGGAGTACATAAATATTCTGGAGTAACTACAGAAACCAGGAAAGTAAAAAGGAACCATTGCCAGGGTAGAGGTAGGGAGCAATAGAGAGGGGAATAGTGGGGTACAAGTGACCTAAAGGGGAAAATGGGAAAAACAATAGGGCAGCTCTATTTAAGGAGGAGGAGGGAGATAGATACAGAAAAAGGAGGAAGGAGGGTAAAATAACAGTACAGGTGTCTGAAAAGGTCATAAAGAATCATACCATTAACCGCTACCTAAAAATACCTATAATGCCTAAATACCTATAATCCATACACCACACCACACCCCTTTGTGTGTGTGTGTGTGTGTGTGTGTGTGTGTGTGTGTGTGTGTGTGCACATAAAGTAGTTTAAATTGAATTTTCCCTTCTGGGCTGACAATGCTCTCTCCAAGATCCAAAGACCACCTAACAAAAACCCCAGCACCAGGCATGAGAAGGTCTCTTGAGTTACTGGTCAGGACTGTACAAAAGACTCCCAAAACATTATAAGCTATTGCCACTGCACCCCAGAAGTGGAAGATAAGTCCCTATTACTGAAGACATCGTGTTCTTCAGACACAGAACACAGAGGCTTCTGAGCTAGAACTTGTTGTGGAATACTATTTTAAGGTGTGTTACTTTTGTTTATGTTGCATTTGTTTAACTCTGTGAAGTTGTGTTACTGTGCCTGTCTGAAACACCTGATGGTCTAATAAAGAACTGAATGGCCAATAGTGAGGCAGGAGAAAGGATAGGTGGGGCTGGCAGGCAGAGAGAATTTATAGAAGGAGAAATCTGGGAGAAGCAAGAGAAGAGGAGGATGCAAGGGGCCAGCTACACAGCTACACAGCCAGCCATGGAGTAAGAGTAAGATTTACAGAAGTATGAGAATGGGAAAAAAGCCTAGAGGCAAAAGATAGACAGGGATAATTTAAGTTAAGGAACAAGCCAAGCTAAGGCCAGGCATTTATAATTAAGAATAAGCCTCCATGTGTGATTTATTTAGGTGCTGGGTGGCGGGCCTCCCAAAAGAGTAAAATCAACAACAGAACTGACCTGAAAGCCTCTTCCCTGATGACTAGCATTCATGGTACCAGAAGGCACCATGAACGCTTCTAGAGGAAAACAGCCAACAGTTCTACCCAGCTATAATACCTACGAACTACAACAACTAGCAGGCACGATAACCCTAAGGGTACGGTAGCGGCACACACACCTTGATAGTAACCAACAGCTCTTTAAATGACAGAAATCATGCCAGCACTGGAAACCTAGCCAGCTGCCCAGAACTAGTGAAGTCACGGATCTTGGAGAAGAATCCGCTACTGTATAACCCAGCATAATCCCTTACTATAATCTAATCTGTCCTTGTACTCACAGATTGGCGTAGTCCTTATCCTTTATCAAGGAAACTTCTCTCTGCAATAGATAGAGACCATTGTAGAAAACCACAGGCAATCAAAATGCAGAGTTGTGGAGCCTAGTCCCAATGGATACACCTACAACACAACTTCTGAAAGGCGGGCAGAAAGGCCATGAGAGCCAGAGGAACAGGAGTGTGCTGGGAGACTCTGACTCCTAGGAATGTCAGAAGCTACACTCCTAAGGTCTCACCAACAGGACTGCCTAAAAGTGAGCTGCACAAGGACAACAATAGACATGCTAAAGTGGATGGTGTGGCATAGGGCCTCAACCCTCCACAAAGAACTAAAGGCGATTAAAGAATGCTCAAAGCAGAAAAGACAGTCTTCCCCAGGGAAGAGCACACCAATTAGTTATCCAATACCAAATGGTCAGCCCTGAAAACATAAACATACATACTGGTAACAAAATAAAGACTGAGTAGGTTGAATTTCTGTATTTGTGTGTGTGTGTGTATACACATATATGTATGTATGTATGTATATAATAACAATGAAAAAAGAGACTATGAATTTGAAAGAGAACAAGGAAAGGTATATGGGAGGTTTAGGGAAGAATGAGTGGGAAGGGAAAAATGATATAACTATAATCTCAAAAAGTGAAAAGAATTTTTAAAAAGTACAGCTAGAAACATTAGATGGAGGAAGTGACAATGGCAGCAAGGAGTGGAGACGGGCAGGGAGAGCAGTGGGGGCCATGCAGCCACTACCAATCAGCCTCAGGCTTGTGACCTAGTCCCTAACCCTCAATTCAATTGAGAACAAACACTGTTAAGGGAAAGCTATGTAGCTCACTTAAATAAATAAAAGCAGAAGATATGGTCCCCTAATTCATGGAATATGCCTGGGAGAAGCACCCACTATCCACAGTGGTGGGGGGGGGGTGTTAAAGGTTTGTGAGGAACACAGCACTCTGCAATTCCCACAACCAACCTGTTAGAGGAGGCTACCATCCTGTTCAGGATCTCAGGTGCATGCTTGACCACAAACCCAGGTCTGAATTCAGCATCCCTTTTCTGCTTTTGCAAGTTCCTCTCAATATGAGTGTCTTAGTTAGGGTTTCTATTGCTGTGAACAGACACTATGACCATGGGAACTCTTATAAGGGAAAACATTTAATTGGAGCTGGCTTACAGTTCAGAGGTTTTGTCCATTGTCATCAATGGTGGGAAGCATGGCAGCATGCAGACAGAAATAAATGGTGCTGGTGAGGTGGCTGAGAATTCTACATCTGGATCAGCAGGCAGCAGGAAGAGACAGACACTGGGCCTGGCATCTGAAACCTTAAAGCCTGCCCCCAGTGACACACTTCTTCCAACAAGGCCACACCTCCTAACAGTGCTGCTCCCTATGAGCTTATGGGAGCCATTTTCATTCAAACCACCACAAGGTGTTAGGGGGTTCTTGTCAAGTGGAGCTCATGGTGGTACTGACCTCCTAGAGCTGTCATGAGGCCCAAGCAAGAGGCTTCGAAAAAGTTCCACACACAGGGCCTTGGATATAAGCAATAACTATTGCAAATGATGGCTCTTACTCTCTCCCTGCAACTCTCCTGCAGAGGAGGGACAGACAGACGCATGAAGAGACAGATACCCACCTTTAGGAAAGTCTGAAAGAAGCACTTGTCAGGACTAGGGTGGGCACTAGTGTCCAGCAGCAAAACAAAGCCCTGTCAAGTATACTCATGCCCAGGATCCTGTTGCCTGGCTGAGTACCTGGCACTGGCAGGTACCTTCCTTACCAAGATAGAAACCGACAGGAAAAGGCCCGAGAGCCAAAGCAACAGTCAGCACAAACTTAGGAGAAGTCCAACAAACAGGCAGGTGGGACAGCATGGGGCTATCTATATACATTTGGCACTGTGGGCATCTCTTCTAAGCCAGGAGCTACCCCCGCAGGTGCTATGCCAGTGCTGTTCTGAGTGAGATCCAAGGATGTGTTTGAAGCCCTTGGTACCCTTGGGCTCTAGGAAGCACAGAACAGGCACATGGAGGCCCACAGCTCTGGAAGGAAGAAAAGAAGCAAAGGCAACAGCTGGCCTGTGCCCAGGAGGGCACAGGTAAACGGCTGCATTCATGTGGCTGCTGGCTCTTTCTCATGGCTCTGGGGATGACCACAAGGGCCACAACATAGGGCAGTGACACCCATTTAAGCCTGAGGGATGCTCCCTGCAGAGCAAGCAGAGGTCTTAGCTAGCCAAGACTGACTGGTTCATCTCTAGCTTGGCGTGTGCAGGATGCTGTTGTGTAAGTTTTCTCCTAGATTGAAACATTCCATCCTGCCGGGAAGCTCTTTAACAGAAAGGGAAACAACTCAAAATAGTTTCAGGAAGTCCCTGAATCTGACCAGATTCACTAGGCCCCTCCCTGACAGAGTAAGCAATAAAAGCTGAGAGTCCCCCTCAGACTGAAGGAAGCTGAGCTGCAAAGAAGACTCTGGGATCAGCTGCCTGGAAGGAGCAGAAACCAGCTGACCTGCCTGCACGAGGTTTAGACCAACTGAGGCACCTGGAAAGGACATTTCCAACCTGCTGAGCTGCCTGCAGGCTGTACAGTGTGCTCTAGGTTCCCAGTTTTGTGAGCTGTCACCCGTGCTGGGTAGGTCTTGGTGATGCAGCTGTTTCTGAATCGTTTCTGTTCCTGTAAGTAACCCCAGTAAAAGTCATTGGCTCACCAAGCTGGACTTCGGTGTACTTTGGTCTGTTATGGGCTCCCTATGTGGGGTGAGTAGACATATGTTGCGGCTCCCCAGGAAAAGTTTTGTCACACACAGACGCTCACTTGTAAGCTCCTTAGCCTATCAAGAAGCTGGGGAAGGGCCAGGGAGATGGCTCAGCCAGTAAAGGCACTTGCTGTGCAAGTCTGATGACCTGAGTTCAATCCTCAGAACCCATGTAAAGGTAGAAGGAGAGAGCTGATTCCACAATGTTGTCTTCTGACCTCTAAACAAATGTTGTGCCCCTGACCATAATATACACAGATATACAACAACAATAATAAGGGGCTGGAGAGCTGGCTCCTCTGGTTAGAGCACTGGCCATTCTGACAGAGGACCCAGGTTCAATTCCCAGCATCTACACAACGGCTCACAACCATCTCTAACTCTATTCTAGGAGTTCCCAACAATTTCTTACCACCACAGGCACCAGGCACACATGCAGTGCAGACATACATACAGGCAAAAATAACCATACACACAAAATTAGATAAATTTTTTAAACAGCTGAGGAAGCCATTGGAAATTTTACTATAACTGAAGCGGGGAAGCCATGCCGGCAT
Organism: Peromyscus aztecus; assembly: GCA_902168405.1. Lineage (NCBI taxonomy): Eukaryota > Metazoa > Chordata > Mammalia > Rodentia > Cricetidae > Peromyscus > Peromyscus aztecus. Next base: position 13,114 of record CABHPQ010174880.1, on the reverse strand, counting down.
CAGATGGCCTGGGCATAGCATGCCTGGTATGGGTGATGACCAGGGGACCCTAACCCTAGAAAGAAATTTTGAAAGGGGCTTGTGTAAGTGGAAGGGCAAGGGGAAGACAGTCAAGGAAAGGATTCCCTGAGGAACAGGGCTCTCGTCCCTAGGAAGCATGAAAGATCAAGGGCTACAAGCCTGTCTCACGACTGTGAGCCAGAGGACTTGGTGTTCAGCTGGCACAGAGACAAGGTGACACAGGGAGGGAGGCACGTGGTTCCACTTAGAGCAGAGTTCTGATGGGTGGAGGCACCATGGGAAACGCCCAGAGGATCAGAGGCCAGCCCTTTCCAGGAAGAAGTTGGTGATAGCCAGCTACCCTGCACACAGGTGAAAGCCACAGGTGCCAAAACCTGACCTGCTGACAGACACCCATGCACTGCTGGGAGACAGGAGAGAATAGTTCTCCCAACTGTATCTCATGTGACATGGGCTGGCAAGGTATAGACAACCGGCATTGCCGTCCACTCCATAAACACCTGCTTTGGTAAAGGTCACGTGCTATGCAGCAAGACCACTACTGAGGCCAAGAACCCATATGAGTCCCTGGGCCTGACTCTGGACACTGCCCCCCACCCCAAAGGGAAGGGCAGAGCAGCAGCAAATGACAGTCACACCTGGTGGCGGCACTCTAACTGTATAGCTAGGCCAAGGGCACAGGAGTAGAATGGGGGAAGGGGGCTGCCCGGCCTGGGGACCCTGGGCTCTGTGAAGCAGGAGACTCTAAGCCTGGGCAGGAAGGACAATGGAATCCTGTAATTAAGGTCACATAGAACAGAAAGACGTGACTCCAGGGCTAGAGGGTCACCAGAAAAACCCAGGGCCACCTCATGTAGTACTCATAGACCAGAGCAGAGCACTTCAAACACTGGGAAGAGCAAGGGTCAGAATGGGCACAAATGACTCAAAATCAAATGAAAGCCCTCCTGGGTCACCACTGCCTGTACACCGACCAGTGAAAGCAAAGCAGTCAGCTGTGAGCTCACACCCTCCAGAGACAGGACTACACACCACACCGCCATGGATGGCAGCATGTGTCACAGGTCCTTCCCAGCAGAAAACTAAACAACGATGGACAAAACAGCACCACAATGAAAGCCTGAAAACCTTGAGCCCCAGCCACCGTCCACAGGGCTGCCCACGGCACAGAAAGCCAACCAGTGCCAAGGGGCCCCCACCCAGGAGGGGACACACCTCACACAGGAAATAATCCTGCCCTCCACTGAGAAAGGAAAAGGGACGTAAAGAAAATAATTTCTATTCTCAACAAGCCTCAAGTCCAACTTCCAACTTGCATAAAGGAAGGGTTTGAAGGACCCCAAGAAATTACACCATGGGGATGCCACCCACCAAGGGCAAAAGCCAGGTCCCTAAACAAAACACACAAAAGCTCACCAGCAAACAAGCAGCAGCAGGTATTGAGGGGAGAGAAGACTAAAAGGCTGTGATTAACCCCAGAGGGAGCCTGACATGAATGCTGAATTAAGAAAAATTCAAAATGAAGTTACAATGTGTGTGAACTGATACCTAATGATGTAAAGGTGCTCATGCATTATATGGCGGGTGCATTTGTGGAACTGAGTGTTTTTAAACACCTTTCATACACACACAACAAAGTACAGATAAAATTCCAGTTTTGGAGTCCACTTCAGAAGGGTAGGGACAAGGTAAGACTGACCATCAGCTGCTGGGAGGTTGAAGTGGGATGAAAGGCGTCACGATTCACTCAGTCTACTTATGTATATTTGAAGTTCTCTGTGAGGATGTCTTCACAAGAGTATGAAGACTTTGTCTGTAGCGCCAGGTCTTGCATGATGGAGACACAGGGAGATATGGCGCCCTTAGACAGAACATGTGGAAAGGAAATGCCAGTCAGTCCTTGCACGGCAAAGGCGGAAGAGCAGAGGGTGGGGGCAGAGAATTTGCTATACTGTCTCCTTGATTTTCCTAGACTTAAAACTGCTTGGAAAAAAATAAAGCCTATTAAAGATCGGCTTGTCTTTTCCACAGGGTGCATGCCATAAATCTTTACCATTCTCCCGGGGGCCGCACTGCATACTTCTGTAAGAATCAGAGCTCATCAGCCTGTGAGTCACACAGGAAGAAGCATCAGGCACCAATGTAATCACAACACTCTGTGGTGGCTCTCCACCCTCATCCAGCATTCCAAGCCACTTAGCAGTCCACCATGCTCTTCATGCTGTGCTGCCTGTTCAACAGAAGTCTCTCCTGCATCACAGCACTCAGAGGCAACAGCAACAAGGTCAAGGGGGTAAAAACCTGGGAATGAACCCCAGGCAGCCCTGAACTTGACCAAGAAATTTACGTTTGGGAAAATTCTTCCTTGGGGAGCAATTCTGAAGTTGCCAGGCAACAGCAGGAGACAAGCAGGCTCAACTGTCCCAGCCAGGCATGGACACGGTGGGAAATGGAGTAAAACATGATCTTGACAGAGGTCTAACAAAGTGCCATGGCCCAAGAACCTAATGGCCAGGGACATAGTGATGCAGGTCAGACTCTACAGCTGTAGCTGACGCTAGCTTTGCACTAAAAAGAAACCTGTATCAACCCCAGCCTGTCTTAAATGAGACAGAGACCCAGGCTTAGAACAAGGTTAACGGCCCTCATGTCAGACATGCAAGAGGATCTGGTCCTCTGTCCACTGTCTCTCTCTGAGAGTCAGACACCTGGCATATGCTGACATTACTCTGCCAAGAAAGGCATGGGACAACTTGCCTCTGGGCATATGATGAGAATAGGTATGTTTCATGTTCCAGGTTGCAAATCATATACTAGGCCTTCCCCAAACGCCCCACACGGAGATAATGACTTCCTCCATCCAACCAGGCGTAACATACCAGTGCATTACTCTGTGGAACTCTGAAGACAAGATCTCAATCCTGCACACCTGACATGGGAAAGGTCTACGGGAACCATCACAGCCCAAAGATCTTTCTGGCTCCCAGCCCTTTTGGTAAGGATTGTCCCATTATTTACTCAACACATCACATAGATGCCATGCGAAATTCATGTACAGACTGTGCCCACGGTGTTCTGCAGCTTCACTATGGTCCCAAGGAAGGCCGGCCACAGCCCATCTCCACACACCTAGGCATGGGAAGCTGTGCCCTGTAGCCATAGAAACAGCCTAGACCTAGTGCCGTAAGGGCGCTGCAAACCAGACTGTTGAGCTGTGAAAGAGGAGGCATGGGAGAGAATGGGGCTGAAAAAACAAAGCTCATCTTGGGCCTGTTCCGAGTGGGTGGTGCTCTGGGCACCATAGGAATTGTCTCAACAAGGTCTGTACCATGGCTTGGGGCTCTTCCTCTCTGGCTGACCATGTGGGGCGACATCTCCTCATGCCAGAAGCACCTTAGCAAGCATGCTCACAAGTGTGCTTAGAAGTCATTAGGTGCTCAGGCCCTGATGCCATGACTCTGGCTCCCTGGGGTGGTCACTAGTCAATGCTGAAGGGGCAGCAGAATTCAGAAGAAAATCCAGAATGCAGCCAAGACATTCCTGAGCACCCCAAAGTCTACAAGGACAGTTTGCTTTCTGGAAAAGACGCTTACTCAATGTGAGTTTTCATCCTGGCCCCCAGTCTAAGAGTAAACCAGGGCCAGCCTGGGCTTTACCAGCTTCCTGCCCTAAATACCCACAGAAGGCAAGCTTTGATGGACTCTCAACAATACAGTACACCTCCCCACACAACGACCCTCACTCTTATTTGCACTGTCTCCAACCCGACAGAGAAGCTCAAAGGTCTCTGTTTAATTCATGCAGGAAAGAGCAAGTCCCAACCCAGAAAGGGACCTCCCAGGGCAGACTGCCTGCATCCTAAGACCTGTGCTGCCGGCCCCTTCCTTCTCTCCCTCCACCACATCCTAGCTGTTCAGGTGAAGAAGAAAACACCACACAGGAACAAAACACTTTCCTATCGAGACCCTGAAAATAGAACCTGCACGTGCGATACCTGCTCTACACAGGCCACCTGACGACTGAAGGCGTGTCCTCTAACAAAACCAGCCACATCTGCATGACAGTCACCCTTTTCAGATATGCCAGCAGCAGAGGCCCATATTAAACTGGGCTCCTGGGCTCCCTCATGGAGGCTCAGTCCAGGCTGAGAAGCTGGGCTGGGGACACACAGACACAGGGTCCCTGAGTAGAAAATATCTCCACAGAAAAAAAAGCAGAGCCACCTGTTCTGGGGGCACAGGGCCAGGTCACTGTGACTGTGGTGGCCCAGGCTGATGCCAGGTTCTTCCTCTAGTGAAGTGAGATACCCTTCCACCCCAAGCACTCCCTTTGGCTTAAGCCTGACCTCGGTTGTCTTTACTTGTAACCAAGAGGCTCTAAAGGGAGACACATCTGAAACAAAGGACAAAGGAGCCTGCTGGCCTGTGCATCCTGCTTAGGGAGCAGGACGGGCAGTATGTCTTGGAGCAAGCCCAGGTCCAGAGCCCCGGATTCCACATCAGGGGACCCAGCCTTCCGCCACAGGAAAATCTTTCATTCTTCATCTTGCATAAATTTCCCGAGTGAAACAGTTTTCATTTTAAGAGGCTTTAGTTCCAGGCAAGCTGACAATTAATTTAATCAAACGAGCTAATCAAAGCGAGAAGCATAACAGCAAACATTTCCATTCAAGTGCAGGCGCTGGGACTTAGCGGAGTGGAAATGGGAGTTACGTCTGGAAGGATCCCTGGTGATTTCTGCAGGAAGAGAAAGCACATTCACTCAGGCTTCGGCATAAACAGTGTGGCCAGGCTGACTCCTGGGGAGTTCACCTGGAATGTTCACGCATGCACACATGTCACAAACACATATAGGTCTGAGCATATACAAATAGGCATGTACATGTGCCATGTGCACACATACATGTACACAACATGCTGTGAACACACATAAAACACATGAACATGTGTGCAAACACAAATAGGAGTACTGAACACATATGCATATATGTATGTAAATGTACTGTGTATCAAATGTGATCACCCACCAACACATGTCCATGCACATGCACAAACATACACATCACATTTCCATGTGGAACTAAATGCAAATGCATGTTTAGTGTGCACACAATTTTGTGAATGTGTACAGTACATACATGTGTACATGTATGCATCCCCATGAGCCAAGCATGACTACTCCTCCTGCTTCATTATATTTTGCCTGGTGTGGGTGTTATCTTGTATTTACAGGAAAGAACCTGAGTCCTCAGAGATCAGAGGGCCGGCAGGAATTCTGCAGTCCTTCCTAGCTGTCCAAAGTCATCACTTTCTATTCGTCATCAATACAACCACATCTCTAGTGCTACTTTGCCATAAAAGTCCCTAGAAAATTATGTTGGGGATAAAAATACCAGAAAAGTGGAGCTGAGTGGGAATGTCAGGCTTAAACACACAGATACTGAAGACCGCAAATAAATAAATAAATAAGAGTAACAGTGAACCACCGAGCACACAGCCTCGGCCTGTGCCCAGCACTGTGTTCTCACGACCACACGGGGTCCTCGATCAAGGCCAGTCAGCCCCACTTAGAGTACCATATGGAAATAGAGTGTAGAGTCAGGCATGGCCAAGACAGGACTGGGGTCTGGCTCCATTTCCTGTGCTTCCTCCTGGTGTTAGTGACCGCCATTGTGACTTAGACAAAGCACACAGTAGAGACAGGGATGTTTTTACCCCTAACACACAGGAGAAACACAGTCAGGAAGGGAGGAAGGAGTCACAAATATTAAAACCACCAAAATATTCCCAGTGATTGGAAAGCTCAAGAGAGATAAAAGGGGACATGCTTCAGGAAGGGACCCTGCCCTTCCTTGACATGACTGTCACTCTCAGCAGGCCTGGGGCACACAACACAGAGTTGGTCCCTTTCCCATCAGTAACACACAGGAAGGACACACAGAAACAAAACCACAGGCCCTGCATCCACTAGCAGCAAGTACCAATAAACTTGAAGGATTATTATCTGCCCCTGACGGCTCCTTCCCAAAGTAGACTCCAGCCCCATCAGCACACATCTCTGTGGGCCCTGGCATCTCCTTCCTCTCCAGTCACCCTACCCATAACAACATCAGTCAAGTTTCATGACAGTAGCCTATGCCCAGGCCTTTCTCTGTGGCCCATCTTGTGGCCTCTGTCCCCCACACACAAATGTCAGCATCCAAACCACATCCCCCTTTCCTCCCAGCACTCTTCAAATACCTCCTGCTTCTTCCTCCACTGCCCTCCTCTGGGAGGCCATTTCTGTCCCATGAGCTCACAAATGTATAGCCCAGTGTGTCTAGGAGGCTTCCTGCTTGCTCTTTGTGTGTCAAAGGCCATTTCTATCAATGATAGAGCAAAATGTAACCTTCTCCAAGTTCCTTAAAACAGTGCCCTCAAGCTGGTGGTACACCTCAAGGTGTGGTGGTACACTCCCATAATTCCAGCACAGGTGGAGGTGGAGGCAGGAGGATCAGAAGTTCAAGAATAGTCTCAGTTACATAAAAAGTCCAAGGCCAATCTGGGCTACATGATACCTGTCTCAAAAGTCAAAATCAGGCTGGAAAGATGGCTTCCAAAATTAACAGCGCTTGCTATGAAAGCAAAAAGAAAGACCTGAGTTCAAATATCCGGAACCCACACTAGGCAAGACTGCACATGCCTATAACTTCAGCATTGAAAGGTAGAACACATGAATCCTCAATGCTCACTGACCAGCCAGCCTAACTCAAACAGCAAGCTTCAGATTCAGTGACATATTCTATCTCAAAAAATAAGGTAGAAACCAAAAGGGAAGACATCCAACATCCTCTTATGGCCTCTGCTTAGTCACACATGAGTGTATACCTTTACACATACACTCTCGAGTATACACACACATGTGCATGCACCACACACATATGCACACACACAACAAAATCAAAATTAAACCAACTAAATACAGTGTCTTTACGGACAGTGCAGAGGCATAATGATGTAGAATCAACATCTTGGAACACCTGGACCAGTACACACAGCAAGCAGCCTAGAATCAGCAGAAACCTCACTGACACTCTGCAACTAATGCCCAGGCTCCACATACCCTTCCACCACCAGCAGGAGGGCTGATGTCTGCAGACTTACCTCTGCATGTGAGAAGAGACGTCTAGGGGCAGAAGTCCCTCAGCATGTTCTGCTAACTGATAAACAAGGCAGGCAGCCACTGGGAGCCACTGGATGCCAGTGACCCTGTCCTGGGGTAGGATGAACAATGAGGGTCAAGACACCCCCAGTCTTGGCCTCAGAGGCGGCTCCTCCCATGCACCCTGAGCATGGAATGTCAGAGTGACAAGAAGGACAATAAGAATCCTAGGTATCTTCAGCAGCAAGCCTTGGGCTCTTCAGATGTGGTACACATGGATACTGAAAACCCTCTTCAATGAGAAGAACAAGGCTCAGAGCGCAAGCAGGTCAGACTTCAAAGATGAAGGTTAGGTCCCCAGCTACAAGGAAGTAAGTGGCCACATTCCATTAGACATTAGCCTCTCTAGTAGCAGGACCACCTGTCCAAATACCCAGTTGGGACCCTGTGCTACAAGAATCTGAAGCAAGAAATCTGTGTGGGGCTGTAGGAGGGATCAGGGGGGATTCTCCCCACTCAGTGAGAAAGCAAGAGAGCAGACAGAGAACCACAGAAGGCATGGACCCCATACACTATTCAGGCTTTCTACCCAGTGGTCCAGCCCCAGGGAGAGTTTGTTACTCCAAATGAAACCTCTAAACCCAGCCAGACTCACTGAGGAGGAAGACGGGGGGAAGTACATGGGTGGGCACCTGTGCTAGGGACAGTAACCAAGTGTGTGTGAGAGAAAGCTCTTCAGCGGGGGGGGGGGGGGGGGGGGGAGCGCCTGACAGAAATGAATCCCAGGCAGCACATTCTTCTGTATGTGTACATGCTCCAAATGCCTCAGCTTGCACATTCTCCTACACAGAACATGCACCTCGTCCTGTATTCTCTCTCATCCTGAGTACACACTTCCACATATATGCCATTACTTATCTAGCTCATTGTTTAAGGAACTATACACACATGTCATGCACATAGAGATGTCACTTTCAAAAACAAGGAAGAAGGGAAAGAGAGCTTACTAAAGAGCTTGCTGCAAAAGCAGGAGGACTCGGGTTTCATTCCCATGTGAAAAAGTTGGGTTGAGGGCTGCAGAGAGGACTCACGGTTGAGAACACTCGCTGCTCTTGCAGAGGACTGGAGTTCAGTTCCCAGCACCCATATTGGGTGACTCACAACCATCTGTAACTTCAGCTCCAGGGGATTCAGTGCCCTTTTATGATCTCTTTGGGTACCCACACACATGCATGCGTGCACACACACACACACACACACACACACACACACACACACACACTTACACACACACAATAAATAGTAAGTCTTTGCCATATACTAGGCAGACTCCCAGGACTTGGGGACGGCACCAGAGAAACAACATCTGAGACTATCCTCTGGCTTCTCTACACATGTGCACAGGCACAGATGAACACAGACAAGAAGGAAACATGTCCTAGGCTGTCACCTTCTGTAGTTCTTCCCTGCCACTTTATGGGGTAACTGGTGTCACAGCAGTCAGCTGAGTTCCTGTGGCACAGCCTGACACAGCCTTCAGTAAGGATCTTGGTCCAGCATCCCATTCTCAGCCAAGCCAGAAGCTCCACCACGGTGTCTGTCTAAACTGTGCATTATCCTATCACACCTCACAGGGAAACACTCTCCTTCGTAGCTGCACTAATAAGGACCCAGAAGTCCCAGCATACCAACAGAGACAACTCAGACACCCAAGCTAAGCCCAGGAGCAACAGCTCCTGGCATAACCACCCCTAGAATATAGCCTTACCCCAGCACTCCAAAGGGCCTTCCATGCCTGCTTCTCTTCTCCAAGCTTGTACTTCCCCAAGTTTAATGAATACCAGCTATGAAGATTGCTGGCTTAATTACTCAGGAAAAAAAACCTCCTCCAAAAGCTCTGTGCAATGAGGATGGAAGCACTCTTAATCATGGCAGTGTGGGAGTTTAGTGCTGTGATTCTCCTTTCTTTAATCAATGGCACGCACGTGTGTACACACACACACACACACACACACACACACACACACACACACACAAACACACGGCCCGTCCATGACCTGTCTTTGCCCTCCAGACACCAAGTCTGTTTGTACAGCTGGTTTTCCTGTATAAGAGTCTCCCCTGGCTGCCAGCTAAGCAAGGCACCTCCCTGTAGACCTAAGGCTTCATTTTTCAACACCACCATTCTGAAGGGACACAACCTCCTGCAGAGAAGGTCCAAAGAAGCCAGGCCTTGCCCTGCTTCAGGAGCTGCTTCCTCCTCTAGTCCCAGGTCCTCAGCAGAACCCTTCGGTGCTATGGAGTAACTGTGAAGTAACTACTGCCTAGATTTAAGTGAGATGACACACAGGATGGACTTACTAGTACCATCCAGGCTGGACTGGATTCCAGTCCCCCTGAGGGAAACATGGCAGGCTCATTCCTCACTGAGGCAGCATTCACAATGCCCTGCAGCCTGCCTCCTGAGGTAAGAGCAGCTTTATGGTCCCACCCACAGGCCCCAAGCAACGAGAAGAGCATCAGCGTGGCACTTTTGCCCCTGTCCACCACACGGCAGATGCCCCGGCATTACTCATTGCTGGGGTACAGTCCTGTGCCTCGCACATATGAAATAAACTGTACCTGCTGCTTCACAGGGGACTGAAGCCAAACAAAACAAAAGGCTCTAAACGTACCACCTCAGGCAGCTGGATTTCCAGGCACTGTGCCAAGCCACTGTCAGTTCCAGCACACTGCAGGACTCAGAGCCTCAGGTGTGCAGAGATGCACGGCTCTAAGCAGGCACTCTGCCCAGTGTTCCCACCATCCCTTCTTCTCACTGAAACCCTCCCGCAGTGGCCTCCACAGGCCTGGCTACCATGTAAGGGACCTGGCATGCTATCCATGCTATCCAGAAACACAAAGCCTGAGCAAAGACTAGATGCAGAGCTGTGAACCAAAATCCGGGAAACCATGGGCAAAACCTGGAAATGGAGCAACCAACTGTGTACCCAGATAGCCATGCAACCATTGCACAAGTTTCTGAGAAGGCAGGCCCAAGAGCAGTTGAAGAAGTGAATAATCCTTATTGTATTTCCTATGGTCACTATGGAGGCCTAGAAGCCAAAAACTCAGGGGAGCAGACAGAGTGGAAGGCCAGAGGCCTGGAAATCAGGGGACAGGAGGACAGGTAGTAGCTGTTGACTCTTCTCTGGGACTGACACCTAGTGTTCACAGAGCACATGAACAAGTTTAGTTGTCAGCCAGATGCTGGCCCCTCAGGGAGCTGGGAGGCCAATATCTGAACTGTGAAGCTCCCTGGGGAGTGGTAGGCCCCATCACTACAGGGCTGCACCTCTGCCACTCTCCCTGTCCAGGCTGCTGACAACCATGTAGGAGAGAGTGGGAAAGGGAGAAGTGCCTGGGTTCACTGAGCCTCCAGTGCAATCGCTGAAGGGCAGGTGCTTAACACTACCTTCTGGAGTGGTGTGTAAAAGCATCAAACCTCGTAACACCAGCCACTGAAAGA
>CABHPQ010174879.1:39430-63506 GCA_902168405.1 Peromyscus aztecus | reverse complement strand
AAGAAATGGGTTAAGAAAAGCATCTATTTCTTAGATGACACATAGTAGCATTTCTTTGGATCCATTTTTGAAGAAAACACAGAGCATCTATTAAATTTATGCCCCCTTTTTTATACTAATAGCTCTTTATTTCTTCTAAAGTGTTTGCTTGGCTTGATTTGAGCTACAATTGGTGGTTAGGGAAGAAAAACGGGAGGTGGTAAGAAGTCAAATGAAATTAAACATTTGTGAAGTAATTAGATACAACTTCAATCAGTATTCTTTGGAAAAAGAACAAAGACTACATTCAGTTTTTGTTATCAAATTAACTGATGCATCTTTGTATGAACTAACAGGAATGAAACAAGCAACATTCATAAAGCAAAGCAGAAACACCGGCACCCCATATATTGGGAACTCTTAAAATCTAAATGGTCCCTCATAAGGCAAGGGACTTTCACCTGAGACTCTGATGTTTTTCTGCCTTTTAACACAAGAAATCAGAGATACCCTGTCTTTTTCATACTCTCCCTGAAATTTGTGATTATTATTAGGTTCTGTGTCTTCTACCATTGTCTCTCAATGAAATTATAGCACCAAAAACCACAATATTTTAAGCTTTAAATTCAGCAATAACTGGATTAACTGTCAGTAACTATAATTTCTCAATTCTTCATTAATTTATGTGATTAAAGTAAGATTTCAATGATTAACACAAGGATAAATATCTAAAGTTACTAAAAACAAAGAAAACCATAATGTAATTAAGGAGCCCTGATCAGAACAAATACTTACAAATTTGAGTTGGAAACTGTATGAGTTGCATACACTTATCACTAATAGCATGTGGAAGGCACAATATCAATGACTGAAAACAGTGAGTGATATACAGCAGTAGAAATTATTTTAATATCAGTATGTACTTTTTTCTTTCATAGATAAATTAGACATGCACATTATTTTTACCTTGTTAAGGCAAAATATAATATTAAACATTACTACATTTACCCCTAACATGGACTAATGGTATCCATGCATTATACAAATTCTTCAGTCCTACAAAGAGGCTATAAATGCATGGCTACATTAGTGGTTTTAAGAAAGGCATATTTATGAAGGATTTGGAAGGAAGAATAGTAAGGGGGAAATAATGTAATTATTATCTCAAAAAAGAAACCCCAGAAATTTAAAAATAAAAATAAAAAGAAAGTCACATCAAGCAAAGCCCACTATTTGGTACACCTAATAAAAAAATTAAAGATTAAAACAATATATACTTCCAGAAATATATTATATACTCAATATTACTTTTATAAATAATAAGTTCCATCAACAAAACTGCTGGACTATGATAATTTATCTTATTATCTAACATTTTAAAGGTTTCAAATATCTTGCTCAAGCAGGAGGTTTGGTTAGTTTATTATTATTATTATTGTTATTATTATTATTAAGAGATTTTCTATTCATTTTACATACCATTCACAGATTCCCCTCTCCTCCCTCCTCCCACTCCCCAACCTTCCCTCTCAACCCACCCCCCATTCCCACCTCCTCCAAGACAAGGCCTCCCATGGGGAGTCAGCAGAGTCTGGTACATTCAGGTGAGGCAAGTCCAAGCCCCTCCTCCCTGCACCAAGGCTGCACAAAGTGTCACAGCTTAGGCACTAGGCTACAAAAAGCCCACTCATGCAACAGGGATGGGTCCCAATCCCACTGCCTGGGGCCCCCTAACCGGTTCAAGCTAAATAACTGTCTCTCCTATCCAGAGGGCCTAGTCTAGTACCATGGAGGTTCCACAGCCATAGATCCACAGTTCAGGTGTTTCCACTAGGTTGGCTGGTCATCTCTGTACATTTTCCCATCATGATCTCAATGTCCCTTGCTCATAGAATCCTTCTTCTCTCTCATCAGTTGGACTCCTGGAGCTCAGCCTGGCTCCTGGCCTTGGATCTCTGCATGGTTTGGTTAGTTTTATACATGAAAACCATTACCTAGATGAACAGCTCAAGTGAACTACAGCATTGCACAAACAAGAGCTATCTCTTTGCATTCCAATAGCTCAGTGGTGAAGTGATGATGAAGACATGAGTCTGGAACTTAAACTCACAGTTTTAACAATAAGAAAAAATGTAATAATTTTCAAGTGTTTTTTTTTTTACAGTCATTAATTCTTTTGATATCACATGTCAATAGAAATATTTAAAATCACTTTCTACACTAATTGTATGTTCATAGGGTACAGCAGAGTAACAATGTACAGGATCTATACTGTTCACTGCTCTTATTTTGCCATGCTTTTCTACATTCTTTTTTTTATATTAGTCCCAATCCTTTGTGTTGTGTAGCAATTTCCTTTCAGATAAAATGTTTTACTTTTGTAGGAAACTTTCTCAAGGCACATAATGTCCTAAAATGAGATAAAACATTTCCTTGTAGGGAAACTCCTTAAAGCTCAGGAAGCAAACACCTTAAAAGCTTCAGGAAGTTCATGAAACTGAGCAGATTCATAAAGCCTCTTCTCTCCCAAGATTTTATAGTAGCAAGAACTGCTGAGAATCATCTCAGACAAGTCAAACTCAGATATGACAAGCCTAGAAAGAGGCTCACATCAACCCTGTCACCTAGAAGAGATGCCTCCTTAGCTACCTGAAAGAGACAGTATTCAACCAGTTGAGTTACTGGATAGTTATATACTGTGCCTTACATCTCAGCTTTTGTGAGCTGTCAGCAATGCTGAGGTAGGATTTGGTGATACAGCTCCCTTTGAGTTATTTCTGCTACTGTAAGCAACTCCTGACCCACACCCATCTGTATATTTATAAACCTCATTGTTTCACCATGTTGGTCTTTTCTGTAAGTGGGGTGGGTAGACATTTAATCATTCATGCCAGGAACAGTGTCATATAATACATTATAATCAGTATTTCACTTTTAGTTTGTATCACTATTTATCTCTCACATCTGAGAAAATGAACAACCTATGTCCTTCAATACACATTCTTGTCCATTTATATATTCATTTCCATTTCCATGTATTTTGCTACAAATGACAGGGTTTTGACTTCTTTATGGCTTGCAATGTCTATATACCACATACCTTTACTTTTTAAGATTTATTTTTATTTAAATAATGTGCACATGCATGTTCCAGAGTGTGTGTAGCTATGTGCACATAAGTACAGACGCTAGTGGAGACAAGAAAAGTTCATTAGGTTCTGTGAAACTTGAGATATAGATGGTTGTAAGCAATATAATCTGTGTTTTAGAAACTAAATTTGGGTCTTTTGTAAGAGTAGCACATGCTCTTGACCACTGAGTCATCTCTCTATGAATCACACTTTTCATCATAAAATTTTCTAACTTTTCTTTTGAGTTCAGATATTAAATGCAACTAGTTACTAGTTTGTCTTTCAACTAAAATATTTGCTCTTCAACCATGTAATTTATATTTGTGTATTGAGGACTTTTCTGGATGTTTTAGCCAAATTATTAATATGCCTTTAGATCATTTAAGACTATGGACTAGACCTGCAACCCTTCAGTGTCCTCAGTCTTTTAAAGTTTAACCGATCCTTAAGAGAACAATGTAACCAAGGTTAGTATACCTTAGATATCCCAGATTATTAGCTTTTACAGGTATAACATATGTTTGCATGTGTGGCTGATGTGTATCATTCATCAAATGCATAAAGGATGCTTAAACAAAGCAAATATCTACCATCAATGTTATAAGCAACATGTTTATTGGTTAATAACATCTGTGAGGATTTGACTGACATTCTGGGTCGGTTTTGGGTAAGTAACTTCTTTGTTAAATTCTGTTAATGATCTCTATAAACAGTATCCTTCATTACTACATCATGTTTTCTGTACTGCTTAATAAATGTAAAGTAGAGACCTTTGTTAGGGGCAGTCACAGATGCACACAGACACAGGCATAGCACAGGGCCAGAGCCAGAGGAGCAACAAGAACATATCAGAGCAACAGGACATAACAACAGGGACAGATCAGAAACATTCAACAGATAGTTTAGAGACAAGCCAGTAACCACAGACTACAGACAGAAGACACAGAAAAAGTAGAGAATTTGAATATATGCTCACTCTTGGTCCGTCTGTAAGAAGCATTGAATATTAGTCTTTTTGTATCAAACACTGTAAACCTTGTGTTTAGGACAAGGAACATAAATCTGTTAATTTTCCCCAGCTTGCAAGACTTGTAAGAGCATGTTTTAATCCCTTGGAAATGGCTTACCTCCCTCCCCAAACCCATTGAAACCTTTGTTAACACAAAGACCCTGATGTGTTCTTGAAACCTAAGTGAATTAAGTGTCAGATCCTTTGGCTTTCATTTATTTCTTCTGTGGTCATTTAAAACTAGCCAATCATGAAGGACAGTGAAGTCAAACCTTAGACAATGGGAAAGTTACAGTTACCACCTACATTAGACTAAGACCCATGTGCACTTCTGCCCTGGTGTGTTTGTTTTCCAAGTGCCCCATCTTGATCAAGAACAAACACATTGGGCTTTGTTGGAACACCTAAACTAAGTAGTGATCTCTTTCTTTGTGATCAAGACCTAGTTTCAAACAAAACTAACCCAAGAGAAAGTTTGTCTTCATTGCTTTATGTGAGATAGACTCCTACTGTCCCTCTGATATTTCTTTAATGTATGATTATAGCTTGCTAGTTTATATTATTCAATGGTATTTCATTGTCTATAACAAAATTTATTTATCTTCTCTATGTGCATTGGAAATGTGGGTTGTCCTCAATCCATTGCAGGCTTTTAAAACATTTATTTTTGCATAAAAATCCATATTCTTTTTTGGGTACATAATCCAATCCTTTACATATATACAATTGTACATATATATTCAGGGTTGTAGGTCTACAAGCTTATATTTAGTAGATGATTCCAAAAACATGCTGAAAGTATTTGCACCAGCTGGCCTTTTACCAAATGTAACAGTGAAGTTGTTCCACACATTTGCAAATCATTGATATCACTTCCTTTAAAATGTAGACATATTGATGAGTCTTTCACACTAAAATAATGGTATCACATTTAAAATTGATAACCTTTCACATGTTAATTAATGGCTTGGATATCTTAACTCTTTTAATGAAAGTCTCTTCCATACTTTGTATCTTTTTTAATAGGATGTCTTTCTTATTGAGACACAGGAAACATTTATGCTTGCCAGCACTGTTCTCTTCTTTATTATGTTGCAAATAACTTCTCCCCTTTTGTGCTTACTTTCTTGCTCTGTTGGTATCTTTAAAAGGGTAAATGTTCTATGTTTTATTTATGGAACTAACCCTACACAGTTAATGGGGAAAAATCCTGTCGTATCACTTATGCTGAAATAATACCTTTGTAAAACCACATACAAGATTGAATGTGATTTGCATGTGGTTTCTCTATTGTTCTAATTTTGTTGTTGTGAGCTATCCATGCTTCTTTCACATGTGATTTCTTTATCATTCAGCTTATATAAAGTTCATAATGATTCTTTAATCAGTGAATAATATTTCCTCAATTTGGAAAAATAATCTTTTGTCTCTTAAAACACGGGCATGTTACATAAGTTCTGTCCGCCTACTGTCATCATTTCTTAGAGTGGCTGTGTTTTACTAATGTTCATAATCTTGTTAAACTTTGATACTTTTTATACATAGTGATTTTAAAGTCAATTTGCAACAAATACCCCAGTTATCCAATGTAATATCCTATTCTACTATCTGCAGGCACTAGGCATGAAAATAGAGCACATACATATATTCACACAAACACTCATACACATAAAATAGAAGTAAATATTTTTCTTTAAGAATTGGTGAAACTTAGTGTTAGTCCATGCTGATGTCTCCCAAAGTAATCAAGAAACTTATAGGTACAACATTACAGAAGCAGCTAATGTTTTGGAACTGCCTCCCTCCAGCAAGGATTGATTAGCTCCTCCCTTTTCCCTAAAAGGGCTTGTCTCTTTTCTCCTAGGCTATGTTATTTCTAAGATTCCATAGAAAACAAAGACTGTGTTTTTGAGATCTCTTCCTTTACAGTGACTCCTAGTATGAAGCCTTCCCTGTAAGTCTTGTAATTTTGTTCTTCCTAGTGGAGAATATAGCCCTTGGTTGCTTCTCTGTCACCATAAGCTAAATGAAAGTTCCACTCACCATTCTAATTAGTAAACAGTACCTTCAAATTCAGCAGTGAGTAGGCATGAACTCAGAATCTGACCTGCAGTTTCTAGATGTCTAGTCTCCTAGAGATGTAGTTGCAGAACTGCTGGCTGAGTTGACAGCTCTCTTTGCAACCATTAAAATATATTTTCTTATTTCTATCTTTGTGTCCAGCTTGATCCTTTGTGGGAAAAAATAAGCTTGAGAGAAAAATTATAAAGAAAGTTAATTTTTTTAATGTAAACTTTCTTGAAGAGTAATGTTATGGAAATAGCATTATGCGTGAACATGGGTTCCCTTCCCTCCATGCTCTTTCTGTAGCCTAACTCAAGAAGATCAGCAGATGAGCACAGAGCTCTAGACAGTGGTCGTAGCAGATTCACAGAAGCAAAAGTCAACTGACAGAGAACCCCAGATTAAATAAACATCTTTAGATTTGTATTGATCTTTGTCATAAATAGATTTAATAGTCTCTGTTGCCCTGATTTGCTGTTATAATAAAGGACACCCAAATCCCAGTAGTGCATTGATAAAATAGCTGTAATTCATAATTATGTTTACACCCAGTTTGTGTCAGTGACAAGCTTTTCTATTATTCCCTTTGAAACTGTTCCTTTTTGAGGTTCCTTTTGAAGCAAGGGTAAGAGGACAAGGTATTTGATATTTACTTAGAGAAAATGCATACATTTTATCTTCTTAAAATGCCTTGCTTGACAAAATCACAGCACGTCTTGTTAAAAGGTAGGCCAAGCTATTATGTTTCTATTTGTCTATTTTGTAGCATGTTGAATATTTAAGGACCAATTTTTCTAGCATGATAGTCATTGATACTCTTTTCCAAATATTGTGTTCATTGCTTGTCAGGGACTGCATGAGAACCTCATCTATGTAGAAAATTGAGGATAACTTCTTTCAATATGAATGGAATTTGATTCAGGAAGATTCTTAAAGATCTAATACAGAATGTTCTATTATTTCTTTTCTCCTCTTAAACCATTAAGAGGATCCATGGATTATTATTACAAGAATTAAGATCTTAGCCAGTATTTTACAGACATGCAATGGAAATAAGTTATTTTTAAATGTCCCCCTCCTCTGTGGTAAAGATTAAACCTAATGCTTCATTCATACTGAGCAAATACTTTTTTCAAAGAGTTGTACTTTCAGCATATTCATTTTTTCCTTTTATTTTTGAGATGATAATTTGATTATGAAGTTTTTGCCTTCCCTTTTCTCCCCCCAAACCTTCTCATATCCCTTCCCAATCTCCTTCAAATTCATGGCCTCTTTTTTTACTAATTGTTATTTTACACATACATGAGCTTGTATATACATATATAGTCTTAAATATAACTTGTTAAGCTTGTATGTTACTTGTATGTATGTTTTCAGGGCTGACCATTTGATTATTTGGTGTGTTCTTCCCCAGGGAAGACCATTCTCCCCCTCCCATCTTTCCTCCATTGTCTATAGTACTTTGTGTCAGGTTGAGGCCCCGTGGACTTTCATCTGTTCTGTTTGTCGGTACATTGGTATCATCTTTGCTGAGCTAACATTTTCTTTTGTTTCATTTGTTTGTTTGTTTGCTTGGTTGGTTGGTTGGCTTTTTTAACTACAAGATATTTTGGACTAGCTCTCACTGAAGAATAATTTGTCCTGACTGACAAAGCATGTAATACAGTGTACCAATGTATGATTGAAATTTTATATCGATTTGATGAGTACCTTTGAAAATAATAGAACATCTTAGCCCAGATGGGCTTGATACTATGATCTACAGTGTTGTACAATCAGTGTGATCAGGGCCTCTCTCCTTCCTGTATCTGACTGCCACTTCCGTCCCTCTCTCTGGTAGCCCCATCCAACTTCATGTCACAGCTATTTTAGTACTCCCTTTTCACCCTTTAACTCCCTCCTTAAGACCTCTGCGCTTCTCCTCATGTTCTCCTTCAAATAATCTCAATGACCCATTGGGTCACAAAGTTGGACTTTTGTGACATTATTGACTCTTGTCCCTTATGGGTACCACAGATGGCCTGAACAAATGTTTGTTCAATTCTCTTGATGAAAACTAACACAATAGCAGTTAGCACATCACTTTTGTCAACCATACCTCTAAAATCCTCTAATACTTTCCACCTAGCTTAACTCACCTTTAAAAAAAAACTTCTTGCAATACTAGTCTTTTTCTTCTATCTGATCTTCATGTTCTGTGTTCCTAGATCAATGGTGATTTCTGTGGTACACAAAAGGAGTGAAGTAAATTTCACAGGAAATTATACAGAGATGATCACCCAGGCTGGGGTGAAGGCAGTTAAGCAGTTCGTGGAAAAGAACCTACAGCCTGGGGAAGCTTTTAAGGCTTGGATAAACTGTACCAAATGTGTGGTCAACTATAGCACATGGTATGATGTGTATCAACACACTGGACTCAAATTGGCCATGAGGAATAATTCAGTTTCTGAGGATATTCCAAGGGCAATGTGTAAAACTTGAGACCCTAAGGGGTATTAGCTGAAGACTGTGAATGGAGTAACATATAGATGGGATGACAAACTAAAAGTGTGGGAACCTAGAATAGGAGGAAAATAGTGGCCTCCACCAAGAAAGGGAGATGGGAACTTTAATTCAGATATTTTTTTATTCCTCCTGAAGGAGTGTAGAGATAATGTGACAATTGATGGAGTGATTGCTACAAGCTTTATTGGGTTCCTAGATTAAAAGAGCTGCCAGAAAAGGTGAACTTCCTTTCATAGAAGCTCTAAAAATTAAATTAAGTCTTCCTTGGAATTGTTGGGATATAGAAGGACAGAAGTTGCTGACTTGCAGGGACAGATTTCTTGTCTGAGGTCATTGTGGCCCACCAGTCATGGGGCTTGGTGTTTGCAGAGGGCTGAGGAGGAACTTAGGCAGCTGCAGGGGTCTTGAGGTCGGAGCAGGCTGTGTGAGAAGGAAATGACTGTCTGGTATAATGCCCACTGTTCTTATTTTTACAAAACTGCATGTTGCTAGCCTATTGGTCAAGTGCTCAGAAGATTGTATAATCATTAATAATAAAAATAGATTATGCTTGCTTTGGTGTTAAGTTTGGGATAGTTCCTGTGTTTGGTTAAAGATGATGAAGAATATATTGTTGATTTTCTAAGAATAACCTTTGTAATCATGAGAATATTTTGTATTGGGTGATTTCTCCTTTTCTTTCTGTTCCCCCATGCTTATGATAATAAAAGACAGAGGTTACCAGGGCAAAAGCAGAAGTTAAGAGAAAGTTAGAGAAGCTAAGAGAAGTTAGAGAAGCTAAGAGAAGTTAGAGAAGCTAAGAAAAGCTAAGAGAAGTTAGAAAAGCTAAGAGATCTTCATTCATCATGGTATCTCCCTCTCCATTCTCCCACACTGCTTCTGATCCAGCTGGGACCTCCCTCTCCTCTAAGCTCTCTTTCCCCCAACCCTTGCCCTCCATTACCCCCTCACGCCCAGTTTGCTCATGTAGATCTCATCATCTATTTCTCTGTGACTGATATGTGAAATTAAGTTAATTATAAAATAAAAATACTATAAAAAAGTAAATGATTTTAACGAAAAAAAAGAAAAAGAATAAGAAAAACCTAAGAGAAGTTAGAGAAGCTAAGAGAAGTTAGAGAAGCTAAGGAAACTTAGCAACTGCAGAAGCCTGAAGTGACCTGTCAGCTTGCAGGAACATTGTCTCTGAGTTGTTACTGTACCTTCCAGGTATCCCATCCTTCAGACCCCCAAAACTGCTGAGGCTGGTCCCTGGCAGTTACCACTGTGTTTGGAAATAGTTTGAAGTCTGTTAATTACATTTATTTTTTGTATGTGTGTATGTGTGCCATGGCACACATGTGAAGAGCAGAGGACAACTTGTGGAAATGGATTCTCTGCTTCCACTACATTAGTACCAGGAGTTAATTCAGGTTGTTAGGGTTGGCAGCACCACCTTATCCACTGACCTGTCTCACTAGCCCTGGAGACACCCTTTTATTAAGTTATATCATAAAAATGTTTTTTATTTGAAAGAAACAAAGGGTTATTATTTTTCTACTCCTAAAAAAACTGTATAAGTCAAGGTTCAAAGAAAAAAAAAAGCAACTAATTGTGCCCATAGTCACAATACTGATCAAACTGAAGCAGTAGGAATATAGATTTGAGCCCAGGCTGGAGTACATGGTGATATCCATGTTTCAACACACACACACACACACACACACACACACACACACACACACACACACCACAGAGAATAGCGATCATTCTATAATAAAATTATATAATAATTATTATTTCCTAATAAAAATATTAGGAAATTAAATAGCAAGCTGAGTAGTTAACTGGATATAAACAGCTATATCATTCATATTTAGATATGTTAAATTAGTACATTCATAGTCATTTGAAATTTAAGTACTTTTTTTTCTCATTATTCAATATTCCTTTCATTTAAGATATCTTTTATGAATATATATATAACACAGATAACACCCATGCTACATTTCTTCAAGGACTGAATTGCACAACTATAGGAATAATTGTTCACAGCACTGCAGAAACATTGGTGTGACTTGGTTGTGAGAGTGCTTGCCTACTATGCGCGGGGTTCTGGATTTGATCCATAGCACAGTATAAAAGAAGTGCAATGGCTCATATCAGTCAGAACTATGTGCTCTCAGGGGATAGCACCAAGAGAATCTAAGTTCAAGGTCATCCAAAGCTAAAAAGCAATTTGGAGACTAGAATATATGAGACTATGTCTCAAAAACCAACAAACAAAAATAATGTACACAGTAAAGCTCAATGAAAGCCTGTATCAAATCCATCCCAAATTTTCAGCCATTCCTTCAGACTTGGACTTCCTAAACTGGTCACTTAAATAAACATTGCTATTATGTTAAATTGATTGGAAATGTAGTGATATAGTCACCACAGTGGTATCAATAAATGATGAGAAAAGAATCATTTGCTACCACCTTCTTGTAGGAGGGAATGAGGGGTGGGGGGGAAGGCTGGAGGGGTGGGAGGAGAGAAGAGGGAGATCTGTGATTGGGATGTAAAATGAATAATAAAATTTCTTAATTAAAAAATAATCATTTGCATTAAATATATCAGGTGAATGATATAAAAGCATGGATTGGATGAGGTGTTTCCCGAGATTCTGAAAAGAGCATAGAACAGTGATGAAGTAAAGGCATAGATCTCAAGAGAAGGCTTCTGAATCTGCATGACACCTGACAGTTTTATGTCATCTTACCATTTTGTGCTTGTCATTTATCTAGATACGGTGACAATGGTCATTCAACCTCAAAAGGTTGTTGGCTAAATCCTGATTAACATTATTAGTAATGGAGTGATGATTACAAATTCTGTTAGTTGTTTAGCTTTTGTTTTGTTTTGTTTTTAATCATTTATTTTTTATTTATTTTAGTTTTTGATTTTTTTGTGATAGAGCATTTTTTGTCTAGCCTTGGCTGCTGTGCATGCAGCGCTGTAGACCACACTGCCCTCGAACTCACAGAGATCCACCCACCTCTGCCTCCTGCACTACCATAGCCTGGCTTGTCATTAATTTTAAAACTAGCCATAAGCTAGAGTCATCTGGGAGGAATGAACCTTAACTGAGAAAATGGTTCTATCTGGTTGCTTGTAGGTATGGATAATTTCCTTGATTAATGATAGATTTTTGAGAGTCCAGTCTACTATGGGCTCTGTCATACCTGGGAGGGTTGTCTTGTAGTATAAAAACAATCAGACTTAGCAAATCATGTAGAGGAGCCAGTAGGTATAGTTGCTCTGTGGTCTTCACTTCAGTTCGTCTGTAGGTAACTGGCTTGGGTTCCTGACCTGACTTATGTTAATGATGGACTATTACATTGTAGTGGAAGCAGAATAACACCCCTCTCAGTTTGCTTTTGGTCATGGTAGTTTTTCACAGTAATAGAAACTTAACTAAAAAAACCCCACAATAACGGTAAGTGATAATAGATACTACACTATTCTAATTTTTCTGATGATCAGTGAAGGGTCTAAGGAACATGCGTGTTGTAATAAATTCAGTTTTTCTTAGTTATTCTCACTGAATCATATTAGCATGCATCTAAAAATGCAAATGTTATACAGTAAGGACCAAAGAAAAGAAAGCTAATCATCTGTAATTTATAGAACTATATACTTACAAACATTCCCATAGGCAATAGGAGGATTTCACCAGGAGATTAATAGGGAATTTATTTCTTTTCTTGTTTCAGAAGTTTGTGTATAAATATCAAGGGACATTAGAGGGACATTTATCAGGTCCCCAAAACTTAGCAGTCCCACAGACCTTAGTACAACTGACTCCATGATGAAAGTACTATTCTGGCCATAAAACTCGGCACATAGACAGTATTACCTCCCAAAATAATAATAATAATAATAATAATAATAATAATAATAATAATAATATAATAATAATAATAAATGACCTAGTCCATCAAAGTCCATAGTTCTAGGAAAGTTTCTAAATGTGCTTGTTTTTGGCTTCTGTTTTAAGTCTTGTGGCTAACTGAATTATGTCAACCCACAATATGGTGATTGTGCTTAAAAGCTAATGGGTTGCACTAGGATCTGGAATACTCATTGTAGTTTCCACGTGGCTAATGAAGACTTTCTATTTGCTTAAACCTGTATCTCAGTAGTCTTCTCTGGCCCACAACAGGACAGATCCATAGAAGACAGGAAACAGCCAGGCGGTCGTGGTGCATGCCTTTAATCCCAGCACTCAGGAGGCAGAGGCAGGCAGATCTCTGTGAGTTCAAGGCCGGCCTGGACTACATAGTGAGTTCCAGGAATGGCACAAAGCTACACAGAGAAACCCTGTCTCAAAAAACCAAAAAAAAGATAAGAAACAATAGTTTCTATAATAATGCTTGATGAAGCATACAGTACATCAGCTAGATCAACTTAAGGCAGGCCTTGCAATCACATGGTAGAGGGCTGTGACATTATATGTCTGCTAATGTACACTGAACTGAAATGGTACAAGCTTTTGTAATTCCAAAATTAGATTTCTTCCTCACCAAGGGGTTATTTCTAGTTGACATGATCTGGGAACAAATTATTTGATTCTAAGAAACAAACCAAATCAAACTCTCTGTAGCGGTATAGAATCATTGCTTTCTTCACAGGGAAATTGGAGCTTGAGTTTGTGATTAGTTTTGCAGACTTTCAGATATTCAGTTCCTTCTCTCTTTGACACTTGAGGATCTCACAAATTCAGTTTTCAAGTATTCGTCAAGAAGTTGAGCTAGTTAATAAAACAATGGTAAGCCCCTGTCATCTCTCCTTCTTTCCTTCTGTGCCTCAAGCTGAAGGCTGCACTTTTGTGTTTGTTTGCCTTGCCCACTCACGTGGCCTTAGAGACACACATTCAACTACTCAGACAGAATGCTGTCCCCGAAAAGATCGAATGTTAGCTTCTCCTCTCACACATTGAATCTCTTCCAGTTTCTGCTGGTGTTCAGACTCCCTGCCACCTTCAAGAAGCAGTGTTTTAGGATTTGTTTGTTTGTTTCTCCAGAGTTTGTAATTATTATTGAAGGAGAATTTAGTCTGGTATACTCTTCTATTACCAGAGTCAGGAAGGACCTTTTAACTTTTAAGATGTTATATAATTGCCTTCTGAATTCTATTTTGTGAATCAGCAAATATGTCATTCCAATTATCATTTTTACAATTTTATAGGTATCTTTTGATTACTTTTTAATTGTTCTCATTTTCACAGGCTTTCTTCTATTTCTCTATAATAAACCTAGCACTGAGAGGTGCATTCATGTGTGTAAATGCATTGCTTCAATCTCAGATCTCATTTTTTTCTTAGTTCTACACATTCACAGTTATTTTTTTTTAATATAATGCCTCCAGGTGTTTCCTGCTACCTGTTTCTGTGTTGGAATGAGTAGAGTAAGCTACTCAGAGGTCTACAGGCTTTGGATTGGCCTCACTCAAAGTTATACTCCTAAAGCACTGCCTAGAAGTCTCCTTTAGCATAAACCATGTACTGGTCCTCATTTCTTTGCCCTTCAAGTTCCACAAATGCTTCCATACATCATTGAGTTTCTTTGTAACCATTAATCTGTTTCTCACAGAAGTGATATCTGATGCTGCCGTCTGCTTTTTATTTGTTTTTGTCTCTTCTCATTATACTATACTGCTCTTTGTCAGAGGAATCATGCAGGCTTTCACTGTGAGACATTTTATTTATTAGCTATTTATGTTCCTGTATCCCTTAATGAAAACAGTCTTTTCTTTTCAGATTTCCTCTTCTCAGGGAGGTCTGTACTGAAAATGCTATTCTATGCTGTCCATGCTCGTAGGTACAGATTTCTTAGGGACACAACATTTTTCATCAAAGAAATATCTCAATTTCTCTGAAGAATGAATGGAATGAGGTCAATTATAAACAGTCTTCAAATTAGCATATACTGAATCTCACAGAAATTACCTATCATGTCTCTTTGTTATACCTTTGTATTTTTTTAGCTGCAATATTCAGGGAAATTATCTCTTCTCTTGGAAAGGGCATGTTGATTAGAGTATTATGAAAAGTTTAGTAATTATTTTAATTGAATGGTCCGATGTTTGGTTTTTCCCTGCTTTATTCTGTTCTTTGTGTTCCCAGTGTCTTCACACTTCTAGTTCATCTAACTCCAATTATTTCAATCTTTCAAATTGTTGTATGGTCTGTCCTTGGTATGATATTAGCCCCTTCTTTTCCTGTAATGTTTCTTTATCATCTCTAGTATGCTTCTTTGTGTGAAAATAATCTGTGATTTTTTTCTTTTTTTACTGTGAGCTCACCTTTAGGTAGAAAGTGTTCAATGGATGTTTATGATAGCTAATCTCAGTTGTCAATTTGACTGCAACTGGAATCAACTACATAGTGACGTGACGGGGTACACCTGTAGGGATTTTCTTGATTAAATCGCTTGAGGTAGGAAGACATCCTCTAAGTCTTGGCCACTACTTCTCGTGGCAGCCCAAACAGAAAGAAGAGGGTCAGGTGTGGTGATACATTCCTTTAATCCCAGCACTCAGGAGGCAGGTGCAGGTGGATCTTTGTGAGTTCGTGGCCAGCCTGGTCTACAGAGTGAGTTCTAGGAAAGGCACAAAGCTACACAGAGAAACCCTGTCTCGAAAACAACAACAACAACAACAACAACAACAACAACAACAACAAAACAAACAAACAAAACAACCTCCCCCACCAAAAAAAAAAGGAAGAAGAAAGTAAAATAAAAATGTAAGAAGGAAGCTTCTGCTTTTTGCCTGCTTGCCTTCACTCTTCCTGGCAAGTCTGTCTATTCTGTTGCTGAAGCATTCCTTCCTTGGTATTAAAACCTACTTTTTCAGGATTCCAGAGCATATAGGAGATCAGCAGCTCTCTGGAAATTCTCTGTGACTCCAGCACCAGACTGGGAATGCCGAGACATCCAGCCTTTGTGGATCAAACAACAATGGATCCTTGGCCTTTTCATCAGCAAACAAAGATTATTGGACTCCAAAAAGCACAGCTGATAAGTCACTCTAATAAATCTCATTTATATATCTCATTACATATTTACATGTGTGGATTTGTAAATGTGTTTGTGTGATCATGTCTCTTGGCCACTGAACTAGTTTTAAGTTAATTTATCTGACTGAAGAACTGCAACACAATTTCCAATTGCAAGCAAACATAAGCGTTCAATTGTGCTTTACATGTGTTGTTTGTTTTCATTCTTTGACTCTTTTGGGGGGCCTACAACCCATTTCCCAAATAAATCACACACAGAGGTTTATTCTTAATTATGAATGCTCAGCCTTAGCTTGGCTTGTTACTTGACAGCTTTCCTTAACTTTAAATTATCCCATCTATCTTTGACTTCTGGGAATTTCCTTTTCTATTCCTGTATAACTTTCTTTGTTTCTCACTCCGTGGCTTGCTGTGTAGCTGAGTGACTGGCCCCTGGAGTCCTCCTCCTCCTTCTCTGGCTCTTTCTTTTTCTCCTGCCCGATTATTCCTTCTGTATATCCTCTCTGCCTGCCAGCCCTGCCTCTCCTTTCTACTGCCTTGCTATTGGCCGTTCAATTCTTTATTAGACCTTCAGGTGTTTTAGACAGGCACAGTAACACAGCTTCACAGAGTTAAACAAATGCAAGATAAACAAAAGTAACACACTTTAAAATAATATAATTATACATGGGTCTCAATTGTCTCTTGCTCTTAAGATAGAAGCTACTTTTTTGAGATTGTACAGAATGAAATCTTTGTCATTACCTGGCAGCTTCCGTTTCTCCAATTCTCCCCCTTAGCGTCTTCCCAAGTCTTATACTTCCCTGTATTTGGCCATTCCTGGTTCTTAGTTTCACAGATAATGAGACATCTTTTATAATACATTCTACTTAATTACATATTTACATGCACTAAACACATGGGGAAATTTGCCAAACAATAACATTTGATTTTTTTCTTAATTATATTTCACCTGTTTAGCTATGCTTCATTTTAGAGTACACTGTGTACCCAGGCTACAATATGCTAAGATCACACTAAATGTCTTTTTATTCCCTAAAAATTCATGAATATTCTTGCCTCTATAAATTTATGTATGCACTTTGCCCTGCTTTTTGAAGAATTCTTTATTGATTTTCCCATGTTCTTTCTGGGAAAGTCCATACATATAGTTAATGTTGAAATCGAATGTCTTCTCTCTGTGGAGTTGCAGCTGGATTTTCAAACTGACTTAGGTCTTTGACAAGTATGTGTCTGCCATGTAAAGCAGAATGTCCAGTGCTTCAGAGATTGGAAGGGTGAGTTTTTTAACCTATAACTTCTCACTAAAGTTTAGGGGAAAGTAATAACAGAATTATATAATTAAAATGTGATTTTAAACATGTAGCTCAATTCTAGAAGCAATTTTATAATAATGTCTATTCTTTTCAGATTTAACAACTATAGGATGTAATGTGCTTTCAAGCAAAAAATGTTCTCTCCTGCTCTATAACCATTTCCATGTTTAGCTTGTTCATAAAAATTCTGAGCATTCCTTTTCAAACATTAACTCCAAATGAACAAATGAAAAGAGATAGTGAAGATTCTGTGATGTCTGTATTTCTATTTTTATGTAAATAGATGCAAACAAGTGTAATTATAAATTAAAGATTGCCTCTCCTATTTCTATATTTTAAAAAGTTGTATGTATTAAAACAATAACTGCATGGGTCCAGGTCCAGGCTTATCCTCCAAGCCTGGTGCTGTGATTTTCATCCCTAAATACATATAACAAAATGGGATAACTGGTTTCTGAAAGGTGTCAAGTGACCTGTGCCATATAGATATGCACACACATATAGACAAAAAGAATGAATAAATAAATATATATATTAAAAAACAAAGACCTTAAAATAGATGCCATTTTAATTTATATTATTAAAACAAGTAACTACCAAGCATAGACACATATAGAGTATCGATTTCAACTGTGTATGACATGGAAATCAAATCTTATATTTCAAAAACAACCATATATGCTACCTTCTTTAATGACAATTTTAATTAAAAGTTCACTTATTTCCTGATTCAGATGAGAAATCAAATATTTAGCCTATATTCTAAAATTCCAGTAAGTGTTTTTAGAATAGCCATTCCAGTAATGAACCTTTTATTTTGTGTAGCAGACCCTGAGTGAATTTAAAAAGAAAACATGTATTTATTTAGTCATAACTCAATGCACAATGTCATTTTTCTAATAGAGATGGACACATAGGCTAACGATGATGAAATAGGGCTATAGGGATTGTGCAGCCAGGCATTTCTGTAGAGCAACAGCGACTTAAACATCAATAACACAGACATTTTAATATGTCACTTTGTGCAAAATCAGTAATTTTGAATTTCTTAATAACTTAAAGCGATTTTAGTGAAATATCTCTGTACACGTGCTTATCATACTTTATAAATTATTATTTTATGCATGTACGTGAATACATATATGGTCAAATAAGTTAGGATACTGTATAATAAGACAAAGATATAAACCAAATATTTGTAACACAATATTTATGTATCATATATTTGGACATATATGTGCATACATGTATATTATATCTATATATGTACATACATATGTAACCAAGAAAACTGAATTTACAACATTTATGGCCTCTTCCTACTGACCTCCAAGCAGATGCTTGACTTATATCCACTTTCAGGCAGTGAAGGTTGGGCTGTGATTGTTGCAGACTCTGACAGTAGCTTGGTGCTTTCTCTTGCTACCAGGAATTTATCAGGAAAGGAAGGTCTGAAAGGACAGGAGCAGGACTACAGATCCAAACATCCTGACTTCTTACTTGTGTGCAGAGGATTTAGAGATAAGAATGAGCAACAAGTAATAGATCCTACTGAAGGTAACTGTTTTCCTTGCTCTTGGTCAGGCCTAGAACTAATTGAATCAATACATTCAATGATCCCTGTGAGTTATGAAGAAATAATATATTTTACTAATATAGTGATGGAAAATGTGTACCTTATTTATGAGAACCTAAGCAACATAATGATACTGTAAATGGCTTTAAAATATTAGTGGGAATAGAAAAATTAAAACTTCACTAAACCTTAAACAAAACTAAAAAATATCAATAAAATCTAAACATATGGTAGATAATACTAATGGCTATAACTTTATGCCATTATATTACAGTAAGCAGTTTGGATTTTCTTATTGAAATATACTAGGCATTTAGATAAGAGTAAAACCTTAAAGACAGGTCTTTAAGCAAACATGTAAAACAGGGGAGTAAAAATATTACTTTAAATGAGGCCCTAGACCAAAAACCTAAGTTCAGATAAAATTATGCGTTGTTATAAACTTGATAAATAACAGCAGAGGAAGAAAATTTTGAGAAAGTTATGCCACACAACATCATGCACTCTCACATCTGGGCAAAGAAAAATGTAATGCTATTAACAACAGGAAGATAATTCTTAGAAAACCACTGTTATAAAACTGATGTATATAAGACCAAGAAACAGCTCACTGAGTAAAATCATTCACCTTGCATGCCTGAGGACCCCTAGAACCTGCCTGCCTAAAGCCAGACCTGGTGGCTAGCTTTTGAAAACTCTGCACTCCTACTCAAAGGAAGAGGGGACTGGAGACTACTTAGAAGTCTTGGGTCATCTAGCTTAGCACAGACAGAGACAAAAAAAAAAAACAAAAAACAAAAACAACAACAACAAAAACATCCTGCCATAATCAAGGAAGACAGTGATGACAGATACCTGAAGCTTTCTTCTCACCTCCAGATAAGAACCATGTAATGTACTGACACATGTGCTCGAGTGCACACACACACACACACACACACACACACACACACACACACACACAAACACATACACAAACACACATACACACATACAAACACACATACACACACACATACACACACATACACACACAAACACACACATACACACACACACATACACACACATGCACAAAAACACATACACACATACACACACACACACACACACACTATTAAAAGGTGTTGAAGGAAATCCTGCTTATATCCACCCATTATTACTGAAAACATTTGAAATGGAAACCTTTTATCAAATATTCTGTCAGCGTGTGAGTTAATCTCCACGTGTCTAACACATAAAGTATTCTTTTCATTGAATGAACTAACCTTTCCCACCTTGCTGTTTCCTTCCTATTATTTGAGGTATTTTCCTATGTACTGCAGATATATTTTTTTTCCTTAAATTCTCAAATTTTTCTTCCTTGATGTTCAGTTTTTGGCTGGTTGGTTTAAAAAACCTGGTAGGATGGCAAATTACACATTCAAAAGGGACATTGGGCTGATTATCTTTTGGGGTAAGAAAATTAATGGGCAAACTAAGAGCCATAGAAGGAGAGCATGGTAGAATGGGGAACCTGGGAAGAGTCCATTCCTGCTAAACAGAGGCCAAGACCTCTCTTACAGGCTTCAGAGAAAAGGGAAAGTTTCCACACCATGTAGTTGATAAGTAGTCCATAGTAGGTCCTCACAGTCAGGCTGTTTCTGATTCCCAGGAGAACAAAAAGGTTAGCCCTTCAGTGAATATGTATCCATTAAAGCTTATGGTGCTTGGAAAACTTACTTTATGGAAATAACAATCACAGATCATAGAAAACAAAGTAAGGTTCATGCCATTTCTATTAGAACTGTTGTGAGGGCAGAGAGAGAGAGAGAGAGACAGAGACAGAGAGAGAGAGAAAAAAATTAGGACCTCGGAGCTGGCTAAATAAGCAAGACCTTGAGCTGTCCCAACTAACAACCTTACTTAGATTCATCCCCCAAATCCACAAGGTCCTGTAACCCATCCTCTGACTTCTTTATGTGATGACACCAATAAATTTCTGAATGTAAAAAGTGGTTTGAGAAGCAATGAAATAAATTTATTACAAAACAACATCAGCACAGGTTACAGAAAGAAAATATATTTCTGGTCAAACTGGTGCTTTAAGAAAGACGTAGGAGGTGGGCAAGTCTCATCTCTATGGGAGCATCCTTGCTAATTGGAAATGGAATTTACATTGCCTGGGATGGGGTCAGGTTATGTGATCCAAACAAAATGGCTGTTAACACTTGAAAAAAACAATCTGCTTTCTAACATGACAAGAATGATTTGCAGTTAATAACCGAGGGGAAAGGCCAGTCCCCTCAGTTACCCTTGACTTCACCTAGGACAGAAAAAGAATGCACTCTGATGCTATGAACCACTTCCACTCTTCCCAGTCATTACTGCTCAGTTATATTTTAGTGATGGAATCTATCATTACTGACTTTATTGACACTAAAGTGGATTTGTTTGTGTGCCTACCAAACAAGACAGCACTCCTGCTGCACTATGCTGTTAAGGAGCTAAGAGAGCAAGTGCTATTCTGACTTAATTGTCTTTTGCTGGTTCACTTAGCCTCAAATCTTAGTGCAAAAAAGGTATTATTCCTTCATCAAGTTAGAGGAAGGTGGGAAGCTGTCAGCCCTGAGATATTTGGCTACTTATTATTGTTGATGTGTTGGTCTGTTTTGTAAGACAAGTAATTTAATAAATTCTTTAGAAGTTTTTAAGCTTGCTATCAGAAAGGCACACTTATTTTAAACACAATTGTATATTTTAACTCCTTATCCATTGATCCTTCAGAATTATAATTGGGTAGAAGGAGAATCTACTAAACTGTCTTGTCTTAGCAATGAATTACTGAGACTTTGGTTGTTCTGAATAGTATTGTTCATCTGTCACCACTGGGTTTAGGGGGTGAGTTTGCTTCATATTTCCCTATTTGGAGGGTAGAAGAGTGAGTCATTTCTAAATATATATTTAAAGAAAGTTATTCCTTCACTATTTAGTTTTTTAAATGTTTGTAAATTTTACAGACATTTTATAGTGGAGTCTGATTTTATTAAGGAATATATTTTTTGATTTACAAGAGCAGGGTAGTAGTGGCAGGGACAGGGGAGGGACAAATAGGCTGCCCCTGGCATTTTGTCTCCTCCACAGTCTAATTCACAGGTAATGTGCTCTGTGTACTAATGCAAAAGTAATTATCTGTTCATCTTTTGCTTCATTGGTGGACTAAGACCCACATACAAACCTTGTAATATAATAATTCCTGATTTTAGAATATCCTATGCTTCACAGGAATTTTATGGTCCAATTTGTTAGCATTAAAGCCCATGCCCTATAGTCTTTACAAGCTGGACTCCAAGATTCCCTTGTCTTCCATGGTCCAGTTAAAGAGATAAGTGATTTAACTCCCCTAACAGGGATGAGTATACTCTAGAGAGACAATTGTGCCTCTCCCTTTGACTATAATGCTAATAAAACACTGGAGCCCAACACATTGGGATTTCTTCCAGAATATTCTCACATTTGGGGAGTGGGAGAGGAAAGAGGTAGAGGCTCTGTGGCCAGCCAGCCAGGGATTTTGTTGCTGGGAAAGAGGTGCCAACTCATCAGACCCTTTGCAAGAGAAGCTGGAGCCAAGTTGATGAGCAGGAATTCACCTGCCTGGGAATGCTTAGTTATGCATATTCCTGGCTTTCTATTTAAACCTGAACCTTATAGTCAGAAACAGAAACAGAGGATGGACTTGGGAAAACGCTGGACCTCTTTGTTCATCATCTGAACTTGACAACATTTTGAATAAATCTCCTTTTACTGATTTTTCTAATATATATATTTATGTATATATATATGTATATATATATTCTGTTTTATATATATATATATATGATAGATGATCTATACACACACACATGCACAGCTGGGTTAAACTAAATATTGCTGAATGATTAAGTTTGAGTAAAAATAGTGGAGCCTGTGGTATTACAGTGAAATTTCTTCAAAATCACTTTTAAAAGTTTGTCAAGCATATAATTTTATGACAGACCAAATGCTGAAAAATATAGTCTTCTGAAGAACACATTGAAAAGAAAATGACATTTTATAATATAAGTATTAGGGAATAGCATAGCAGCATCTATAAGTAGGAAAAATATTATTTGTTATTTAGGATGCATCAAAGAACTAAAAAAGTTATAAGAAACCTTAAGTTTGTATAAGGAATGTTATTTTTATGGTTAATAAAGCTGAATTTTTCTAAACATTTTCTTTTGTCTCTGTTTCAAAAACAAAAAAAAACATTTCGACTAATTGACATTTCTTATTCTCTTGTCAAAACCGTGTTTAAAATGGAGACGTGCTCAGAAAATATATGCTGTAAATTTTCTCTTCAATTATAAGAGTCAATTCTATGGTGGTTTATAAACTGTAAACTCAATGAAATCTGTATTAGTTCATGAGACTGAAACTTTGAGGGTGACTCTTAACCTGGGGAAGTGAGGAGTTGTGTTTTCTGGTAACCAGACTCAACCATATTAAATGGTAATTTAATTAAATTAATGTAACTAAAATTACACTTTAATGAGAAGCAAGATTAGACTAAAGGAGGTTAGCTTTGTATAGCCATAATCTGTAAGGAAACCATTGCTGTGTTGCCCAGCACGCTTAACACTTAGGAAATGGAATGCCTGGCATGTCAGAAAGTCAGCGACCTGAAAAAACAACAACGCAGCAAGAAGTGAAATATTTTCATTCATTTATTCATCGGTTCATTTTGCCTTACAAATGAAAGGCAGTGTGCTGGGCAATGAGGATATTTGTTTTCGTCTTGGCCTAGTTTGTATGTGTCAAATGAACACATAGAACATGATAAATATGAACTAAACAGTACTACCTGTCCATCAGATGTCTCCCAAATACCCTAACCGTTGTGTATGTGAGGTGGGAAGTGTGAGTGAAGGATAAATCTTGCCCTCACATCACCAAAGGTTTCTGGGAAATAAACACAGTAATATTGTAATGATCGACATAGCAGGAGGTGCTGGGAGCTGAAGAGAAGTAAGTCCTCACTACTGTGAAGAGACAAAACACACCTCAGGATGATGCTGTAGTAAAACATAACAAAGATTCAAAAGAAAAATGAAAGAGTCTTAGTAGTAAATTATTAAGAATACAGATACTTTTGGCATACATACATACATACATGACTATTGATGTCTGATCGACAATATTTTTATCTAAACCTTGCTATCATCATAAAATATTCCAAAACCATAGTGGAAGACATATTCCATGTCACTAAGAGGAAGCCAGAACCTTGATGAGCACCTAGGAGCACCTCAGTCTCCTCCAGGGCACCAGAATTCTTTTCCCAGCACTTACGCTGGAATCTTGCAACTACCTTTAATTCTATAATTCTATCTCTAAGAGATCCAACCCAACAATCTATTTTGGCCTCTGACAACACACACACACACACACACACAC